>CAUYRT010070223.1:0-17108 GCA_963574885.1 Lepilemur ruficaudatus | reverse complement strand
CGTGGTGTCAGCCTAGCTCACAGCAACCTCAAACTCCTGGGCTCAAGCAATCCTTCTGCCTCAGCCTCCCGAGTAGCTGGGACTACAGGCATGCGCCACAATGTCTGGCTAATTTTTTCTATATATTTTTAGTTGTCCAGATAATTTCTTTCTATTTTTAATAGAAACAGGGTCTCACTCTTCCTCAAGCTGGTCTCGAACTCCTGAGCTCAAACGATCCGCCTGCCTCAGCCTCCCAGAGTGCTAGGATTACAGGCATGAGCCACTGCACCCAGTCCATGCATGTTTTTAAATTGGAAAACTCTGCATCCTAAAGATTCAGTATTTTATAAAATATAAATGTAATACAATATCAATAAAAACAGCAAGAAATTTTTTATTTAAGTTAGACAGGTTGATTATAAAGTTAATGTGGCAAAATAAACATGCAAGCATCAACACGAAAAATCTAAAAAACAAACACAATGATGGAGGAGCAGGAGAGGAATAGTCCTGTCAGAATTCAACCCTACCATAAGTCTTGATAATGAAAGCTTATTGGTATTGTCACATGAACAGAAAATAAGACCTGGAAATGACTCCACTGTATACGAACATTTAATATGAAAAAGAATTAGTGGGGAAAATGTGGACTTTCTAGTAAGTGGTATAACCGTATAACCATATGGAAAAAGATAAGATTAGACCCCTTGCTTGAACTGTAGTCCAGAATAAATTCTAAACAGATCAGACATTTAAATATAAAAAATGAAACCATACAAGTATTTGAAGAAAACATGGGTGAATTCCTCTATAATCTTGGAGTAGGAAAAACGTTCATACCTATAATTCAAACCCAGAAGCAGTTTTTTAAATGATACATTTTATTACACAAAAAACTTTCTTTAAACTTTTGCATAGCAAAAAAAAAAATACCATAAGAAAAGAAGAAAGGCAAATAGCAAAGTAGGAAAAACTGTTTTCAATTGATTCATTTCTATTAAGGGTTAATATCCTTAATAGAGAGACCTTGTAAAAACAGAGAAGAAAGAGGCTAACAATACTTTTTAACAATTTAATATGTAATGAAGATATGACGTGAGGGTGCATAGGAAAAAATGTGGATGGCTCCTAACCAAGTGAAAAGATGTTCACTCTCACTCATAATAAGAGAAAAGCAAATGAAAACCACACTGACACACCATCTCTCATCAATTAGATTGGTAAAAGATCAAGTTTGACATTATGTTCTGTTGGCAAAGCCTTCTGGTGGAAAGGCAAAAGGATATAACCCCTACGGAAAGAATTTGACAATATCTAGCAAACTTCCCAAAAAGTAAGACTTCTATAGTGATGTCAAATGGACTCAGATGCCAACTTGAATAGCTTCCTACTAGCCAAGGATGGGACAATTTGAGCACCAATAACAAAAATAACTACAGTCAATTTAAACATATTAAATTAGTTTAAATTTATGAATTCATTATTATAATTTTTTAAAAAAATCTTCATTGATCACCCTTGAAATTCAACTCTTCCTTTTGAAAACTGATATTAAAAGGAAAGATTTAAGCATTTATTCTGCTTTTCATATAGAAACTGATGAAGGATAATTTCTCTTTCAGTAGTATTTCAGCTAATAACCAAAAACAGAAATGATAAAACCAGAATATTCCCATTTTCCATCTACTAATGAACTATATAGAAGGAATGATTATTAAAAGCTCCTAACATCACCAGAATGCAACTAGACATTGCATCTCTGATGGAAGGGCACAGTTCCACCTAGGACATAGTCCTCCCCCAAATCAAACCTGAATCTTATCAAACCTCTAGATCTAACTTCTGCTTTACAGAGGAGACAGAGGAACATGTTAAACACTGTCATGAGGATGCAATCAACAAAACAATCATTGGAAACTCTATTAGACAAATCATTGGATTTCTTCAAAAACAAGAAACTGCCAAGGACTAAAAGAAATAGAAAGGAACTCCATAGACTAGACTAAAAGAGATTTAATTGCAATGTACGGACCTGTTTGAATCATGATTCAAAGTGTAAACAAATAAAAAAGCATGAGAGAAAAGACCATTTATAGTGCAGACAGGAAAATGTGGATACTGGATGATATTTGACGATATTAAGGATTACTGTTGATATTTTATGTTCCATAATAGCATGTGGTTATAGTTAAGAAAGGGAGTCTTTGTCTTTTAGAAATACATATGGAAATATTTATAGATTAAATGATATGATGTCTGGGATTTGATTTAAAAAATATCTGTCAAAAGGGAGGGGAACGATATCAAAGGAAAAGAAATTAGTCATGAGTTGGTAATCATAGCAGCAGAGTGATAGGTACACAGGGATTCCTTAGACCTTCCTTTGTAAATGTTTTAAATTCTCTATAATTTTATCAAATTGCACATACAAAAAACAGCACTATTCCTCATAGATACATGCAGACTCAAGGTCATAGACTGGGCACTTCAGCATAACTGTCAATGTTGGTGAGGGGAATAAGAATATGGACCTGGATAATGGAGAAAATAAAATAATAATAAAAGAAAATGACTTTGCAAAGAGTGATGATAATTATATTCTACAAACAGAGAAAGATAATTAATGCTACTCTCTAAACCTAAAGGCCCACCACCCAAATTAAAGAAATAAAATACATGAATAAAACAAAAGATCATGACTATTCATTCAAAAAGTAATTTAGGGAGTTATATGCGACTTACTCATTAGTATCTTAACTGTAATTAGTTTATCTGAGAGCCTAGTCAGTACTATTATCACCTATCAGAGAGTAGGGCAGGTGAAGGTTCCTCTGCCCCATCAAAACTTCTCCATCCCTGCACCATTCCCTTAGCACCCTGGGTCATAGCACCTAGATGTGGATTAATACATCCCTGCTTTAATAATGTGCTAATCTTTCTGAATCCATTTTTTCTCTAGCAGCAGCTCATCCTCTGCTAACTTGTTCTACAAGCAAAATTTCCAGGTACAGGTGAAATCCACAATTCATAAATAGTCTAGGATCTGAGACTGTTCTCTGAACTTTACAAAGATCCAGGAAATTAGAAAAGAAAACCTAGTTTCTCCTAAGAGAGAGGAATCTCATTTCTTTTCCTGGAACGCAAAATCAAAGCTCAGGGCCCAGCGCAGATGTTTACACCTATAATCCTATCACTTTGGGAGGCTGAGACGACAGAGGATCCCTTGAGACCAGGAATTCAAGACCAGTTTAAGCAAAAGTAAGATGCTGTCTCTACAAAAAAGAGAAAAATTAGCCGGTTACGGTGGTGGGCATCTTTAGTCCCAGCTTCTTGGGAGGTTGAGGCAGGAGGATCGCTTGAACCCAGGAGCTGGAGGTTGCAGTGAGCTATGATGATGCCACTGCACTCTAGCCCAGGAGACATAACAAGACCCTGTCTCAAAAAAAAAAAAAAAAAATTGAAGCTCAGAGGTGCTGTGCACAGTAGCTCATGCTTGTAATCCCAGCACTCTGGAAGGCCAAGACGGAAGCATCACTAGAGGGCCAATAGTTCAAGACCAGCCTGGGCAACAGAGTGAGACCCCTCTCTACAAACTCTTTTAAAAAATTAGCTGGGCTCAGTGGTGTGTGTCTGTAGTCCCAGCTACTCAGAAGGCTGAGGCAGGAGGATCACTTGAGCCCAGGAGTTGAAGGTTGCCGTGAGCTATGATGATGCCACTGTACTCTAGCTGGGGAAACGGAGTGAGACGCTGTTTCAAAAAAAGAGAGGGAGAAGGAGGAGGATGAGTAGGATGAGGAGGAGGATGAGGAGGAGGAGAAGGAGGAGAAGAAGAAGCATCAACAAAGCTCAGAAAAGCACAACTGAAAGTCAAGCATTAGGGAGAGAAAGGCAAACAAAAGGAAAGGAGAAGGGAAGAGGTAAAAGCTAAAACACAGCACAGACAGGGAAAGAGAGGGAACCTCAAAAGAAGGGAAGAGGCGCCTCACCATAGAACTCAGGCAGTGGTGCCATAAATCCCTCTCTTCTCATGAAAATCTTCCTGGAGCTGGAGAACCAGCTTACAGATAGTTTTCTTATTAAATTCTGCTGGTGACTGCTAAGTGATCAGAAATAGGAGTGCGTTTGATGGTTTAGTTTTGGATGTACACATCTGGCTCTTTCATTGTACTCTTACTCAGAATAAGTGAGTTCATCTCACCTTCTGCTGGCCCATCCTCATCAGCAGATCTTCAGCAGCAGAGGATGAAGCCTGGGTGATGTCTAGGTCTGGCCCCATCTGGTCACGTGCAGTACTTGGAGAAACACAACTACTAGCACAGCTCATGCATCTTAAGTATGGGAGTTCTTACAGCACCAATAGACAGCTTTGCAAGCTCAGAGTTGGGAGGGTTGGAGAGGCTGAAGCAGTCCTTGGGTTATAATGACTCCCTGTAAAGAGCTATTTGAGAACATGACAAGAGCCGCCAATTAAACAGATCAATGTGTTGGAAAATGAGAGTTGACTGGGGTCTAATTGCAGCCCTCTCTGCGCAACACATACATCAACATGCTTTCTCCCGTTCCCAGGCCCCTGTTGGAAATTAGTCAAGTTCTCATCATAATTAGCTCCTATGTGCCTTGAGCTTCCCCATCTAGAGGTCTCTACATGCATCTCCTCCTCTACTTCATGTTGGTGTCTTCTCTTCATTTGGCAAACCTGTATGACAAATAAATTGTGCAATCATGGGCTGCAAAAAAAAATGCAATATTTTTGTTGTCCATAACAGAACTTAGCTCATGAGCCTGTATTTCTTTCTCTGTAGCAGAAATCATAATCTTTCCAAATCAGGGTTACTCTGTCTCTTTTGGCTTAAATATAATTAATGTGAGGCATACACTCTCCCCCACCTCTCCTCCTTCCACTCTCTTGCTGAGGACACGAAATGTCTATGGTAGGAAAAGACAGGTCGAACACAAAATGTCTATGGTAGGAAAAGACAGGTAGTGTCCTGGCTTCTGGGAAGGATATCTGATCACTGAGTTGTTCTCTCTTCTCTGGTCCTCACCATTCGTCATCCTGCTATGGCTTCTCATTAGGAGACATGTGCATTCTGCAGCCTCCCTGTAGAATCCCAGGCTCCTTAGAGCCTACCAGCTTGTTCCCAGCCACATCTGCAGCCATTGTGGGTGCCATGGGAATTCTTTGAATGCCCTCTGCCTCCACCATGGAGAGCACAGAACTCTGTGGGACTCCATAAGGCTGTCTGACGACCTGCCACCCTAGACTTTCCCAGCCATTGCTACTCTACAGCCCAGGCTCCATGTTGGGGGCAGGTCCACTTGGTCTTTGGCCAGAGTCCAGGAAGAGAGGCATAAGTGTCTGCTGTTCTTGGAGCTCCTTTCAATCCATTGACACTTTCAATTGCCCAGTCTCACTCCCTCTCCCCTAATTCAGCCCAAGAGCAATGGGGATACTGAGTCCCTTCATAGGAACTCAGGCAACACCTAAGTTCTAGCAATATCAACTTTGGTTCTCCTCCTTCCCCTGGCTAGTCACATTTTTATCTCTTTTTGAGTGGGAAATAAATTATGTCATCCTGCCTTCTAAATTCTCAGCTCTCTAGACTTTGGCTCTTGATATTTAAAACCAAGCTTTTTAGAATTAAAAAAAAACAACAACACTCAAAAGCCTTAGCTTTTAAGATTAGTGTTTATGCTGGGTGGGAAAGAAGATTCCATCAGAAATCCAATGGATTTCTTTGTTCTGGCTTCATCCTCTTGCCCCTGAGTGCTGTGTAATGAAAAGCTATGGTGCATTCTGAATGTGAGGGAGAAGTAAGGTGAAAAGCAAGTATGGTGACAGGAGCAGGGACTCAAGTTCTAAATATCTGAACAACCATAACTATCCCCTGTTTGCTCCGTCCCTTCTCACGCTCATGTCCTTTACTCAATCCTGCTCCCTCCAAGATTCTGTCTCTATACCCCCCACCCCAGCTCCCTGCCAAGGCACTCACCACCGGCAGAATGTTGCTGATAGCCCATGTCCCCCAGCATGTCTTCCGTGACAACACCACGGTCCTGGTCACCCCCTTGCACATTAGCAACCCTCCCACAGGCAACCTTCCTGCAGCTGTTGGCATCTGCATGGAACATCTGGACAGCACTTCTCTGCAAAACCATCTCAGGCCTCTGAACGGTTCAGGTGGGCTGCAAGACGGCCTGTTTGCATGAGGGCCCCTGGCCAGCTGAGAGAAATAGAAAAGAAGGCTTTGGAACTCACAGGCTCTCTGGACAGAACAACTTCAAGAAGACCTAAGAAATAAGGAAGGAGAGAGCCACGCTGCTCCTCCACCCTGAGAGGGCCCAGTAAGGAGCTGGAAAGAAAGAAAAGCCCCAGGGCGTGGAAGGTCATCCCTGGCCTGCGGCTCAAACTCTACTACTCTTGTCTGACCTCTTGTGTGCTCATAATTTTTTTGTTTTTATTTTCTATCTTGACATAAAAATATGATTTTTAAAAGATAGCTGCTGTAAAACAAGTAGAATAATGCTGATGTGGCCTGGTTTTTATAACTCTTTTCAGGTGCTTTTGACACTTCCGTTGTTGACTGCAGCAATTCTAATTCTTTGTTCTTTTGGGAAATTGAGTCCTCCCCAAAGTCAGGGAGCACGTGCACGTGTTCCTCCGCGTCTCCTCACACACTCGCCACAGAGGGAGCGCTCAGCAGTGTTACCAACTTGCTAAATGTCAGAAGAGATATTTGGGTTTGGCAAAATGAAGAACTTTACAAGTTGGCTAGGAACCACAGCAAAATACAGAATTATTCCTTAGAGATCTTTAAAAACGAGGGTGTATGCTCCTCACGAAAGGAGGATCATCGTCCTCCGCCGTCCACTCATTCCCTCAAGCCTCAATTGCCACGAGCAGGGCCGGCTGCTGCCACGCTTCCCTCAGGAGCCTGAGGAGAGCCCGGCTGCCTGATGCTTGGTTTGCCATTTCCAATAATCCCATAATAGCAACACTCTGAGAAGCCAGCTGTGCACTGAGGGAAGCATTCAGCTGCTCCACGGGGCTCCACAAATTAGACCCTGAATTAGCCACACAGAGCTGGATCCCCAGTCCCACCCGCTGATCCTCCCCCAGGTGACTCCCACCATGCTTGGAGAAAGACCATTCTCAGCTCAGCAGAATGAGGAGAGGGGCCCTGGAGTTAACTGTCAGAAATTAATATTCCAAGCAAGGAGTTCCAGAAAGGGTTTAAAGAGAAGGGTGTGCTCAGACCGATCATTATAAAAGATTTGGCAGCAGGAATCTTGTTTCCTTATATATTTTTGTAGTTTGGGAAACTGTGTGTGTGTGTGTGTGTGTGTGTGTGTGTGTGTGTGTGTGTGTGTGTTTGTACGCATGTTCTTTGGAACTTTATCTGTGAAAATGCTGTGAGGTCTGGGTTTCCTCAGAGAGGATTTGCATTTCCTTCTGAAAGGCTCTTAGAGACACAACCAACCCAGGACCATTCTAAACTATACTTTTGGATTCAGATGTTGGAGGTTAGAAAAAAAGATGTGAATTCCAGCCCTGAATCTGCAGGAAGGTAAGCATGTGGTTAGAAATTGTTTTTTCGACTCCACTTAGAACCAAGACTGAGGGAGGCATTTATCCTTCCCCACCTCACTCTACAGGGTGAGTTTTACTTTTTTACTAAGAACCTACCTAGCCTTCAAGGGCACTGGCAACTTTATATGGAGGTCTCCAATCCCACCCACCCTAATTTGATCTGAGATGGTTTTGACTGAGACGATTTCATGTAGATTTCACGCGAAACCCAAGGTCTAGATCGTGAGGGATCCTCAGAGTTCCCCAAGCCCACACCAGATTTAGCACAAAGTTAGCTTCCCCAAGTCATGTGTCTTGTCATTTCTGGCCCTCAAGGATGTCAGCTACCTGCCTGCCACTTTATTCATTCATTTAAAAAATGAGTCTTTCTTATTTCTTCAGCATTTTTAAGCATTCTATAGGAAGAGGCATCTAGTCTGTCATATTACTAGAAACAAATAGAAACTTTAGCCTTTTCAGTTGAGCTAATTAATACAAGTATAAACAAATAAAACATACTTTTAAAACATATTCATATTCATAAACTCACAAATCATAAAGGAGGATGCTTTTACTATATCTGATACTTAATTCAGAAAAATACACACACACAGTGGCAGATTGTATTTCCAAGGATGGCCACAATAATATGTTCCATTCCATGTGTATCTTACAATGTGGCTTTGGCCCTCCTCCCAGCAAAAGGTAGGCTCTATGTCCCCTCACCTTGAAACTGGGCATGCCCTTGGGATAACCTCAACTCATAGAATAAGTGGAGGTGACACTATGTGATGTCCAAGGCGAGATAGAAAAATGCTTTGCGGTCTTGGGACACTTGCTCTTGACACTGAGCTGCCATATTATGAGGAAGCCCAAACTAGCCTGTATGGAGAGTTGAGTTCTGAGTTAACAGCCAGCATCAGCCACCAGACAAATAGGTAAAGATCCTTCTAGATGATTCTAACTTTCAATCATCAAGTTGAAATCATCCCCCACTTTTGAGTATTCCCAGCTGAGGCCCCACACATCGTGGAGCCTCTGAGATAAGGTGTCTCTACCATGCTCTATATGAATTCACGATCCAGTGTCTGTGAGCAGAATGAAGTGGCCTCTTTATGCCAGTAGGTTTTGAGTGGTTTGTTACACGGCAGTAATAACCGAGGAGGGGAATTGTGTGTGTGCATGTGTGTGTGTGAGTAGATTTAATGAAAGGCATAGAATATGGAATTAGACTTACCCACCTAATGGTTTCATGACTCCAAATAAATCATTTATTTCATACCTCTGTTTTCACATTTGATTGAAAACAATGGTATTGGTGGTAATAATGATAATATTCACAATAATACTGGCTCTATCTACCTCACAGTACTGTTAAATTAGCTATGAAAAGCACTTTCCTAATTATAAAACACTTTGAAGATGTAAAATATTATTATTCTAATTTCTGAAATGCTATTAGAATATTTTTACTGAAACTGAACCAGAATCTCTCTGCAACTTCCACCAATAACAGTCTCTGAAAGCATAGAAACAAGCCCAGTTCTTCTTCCACATGACCGTCCTTTTAAATATTGGAAAATAGCCCCAATGCCATTCCTAAGGCTTCTTTCCCGGTTAAAGGTGCTTAGTACTCTTTGTTTCCTCAAACGTATGTCACATGTCATACAGCACCATGTGTTTAGTTGTGGCCTCACTGGGCTTCTGCAAAGGTCTGGCTTCTCCTGGTCTCTGGACGGAGGCTGACGAGTGCTGCCCCACTCGCAGACAACTCTGAGTGTCGTGAGGGAAGCAGACTCTATCTGCAGCCTGCACACAATGCCAGGCCACTGTCCCACCCTTGGCCCCACACCCCTATCCCTAAACCAGCTTTGGATCCCTGCTGCTCCGTCTTGCGGTAGACCAGTTAAAATGGGCCTTGAACAAAAATAAACAAGAGGGTGGAGGAAAATTTACACCTCAAACTTGAACATCAGTGAGATCTCATTTTAGCCTATGGAAAGCATACGAATTAGAATGGAAGAATCATTTAGGTATTGGGTTTAGACAACTTCTTTCCTCTAAAATGCTTAGGGCACTGTCCTGGGAACTTTTAATCAATTAACATATTATAGGGCTCAGCTTCTCAGGGCTTGGCACATGCCATTTCACTCACTTGGGTTCAGTTCTCCCTCCCTTGCAATACAACCATCTCTCATCTGCTGTATACCCATGGGGCCCTCTGGCATAGAGCGTGAGAGGAGAGTGCTAAGGAGAAGCAGACTCACAGACGGTAGAGGCAAAGGAAACCGCAGAGACAG
This sequence comes from Lepilemur ruficaudatus, assembly GCA_963574885.1. NCBI lineage: Eukaryota > Metazoa > Chordata > Mammalia > Primates > Lepilemuridae > Lepilemur > Lepilemur ruficaudatus. Next base: position 7,256 of record CAUYRT010070223.1, on the reverse strand, counting down.
TCCACCCCATCCCCTTCATTTTAAAGAAAAAAAAAATCTGTAACCCTGAGAAACAACTTCCTCAAGGTCACAGCTAGTTAGGAACAGCACTAGACAACTTTTTTTATTCCTTTCAAGTGGAAAGCAGAAGAAAAATGACACAAGCCTACTCAGCACTCCCAAGAGAGATAGAACATGAAGGAGCAGGACATTTCTGCACAGCTATCTTAGCTTTTGCCATAAAAACCTACAAGTTTCCCAGAGAAGAGCAACCATAATGATTAGGGAATGCAAGGACCGATTGCAGACAGGATCAACAGCTCAGTCAACTGGGTTAGCTCCATCAGTAATGATTTAAAAGGATAGGACAAGACAAGGGTTTAGTGTTTTACAGTTGTTAAGTATTGAGGAGGAAAAATAATTTGAGTGGCACAAGGGAAGATAATTGGGCAGTAGGGATGAACAAGCTGAAATCGGGAAAGACACGCTAAGGTGGAGCACTATGAGAACACTGCCCAGCACAGACTCCCACAGGGCACCCTGGGTACTTTGCTGCAGATAATAATCTTTATTTGGGTAGTAAAAAGAGCCTGCATGTTTCTTTTCTTTCTTCAGCTTTTGTTATTATTTATAAGATATACATATATATACACACAGAGAGAGAGACAAAGATAATTCAAACACTCCTACGTTATAAAAATCCCTCCCTAAAAGCCTGTTCTATCCTTTTTAATTAATACCAAAAGCAATTAAATCATGGTGTGCTCCCATTACCTGCCAAGTTTTGTTATTTTTAAAATACAAAAACATGGTTTCAGATTCTATTATTTTGTCCATACATAGCCTTTCAAAGGTGGTTTCCTTGGTTTCCCCATATATGAACTTTCAGCCAGGAAGTCAAAAACAACAACAACAACAGCAAAAACCAAACCTGCTTTGAGATGACTTGCTTTTGATTGATAAGGCTCTCCTTTAAGGGATGCCCACCTGTGTGCCCTTTGCCTGAGGCCTTCTCCAGAGGGAGCAAGAAAAGAGCCAAAAAGAAGTGGTGGGCAAGCTCACCATCACACTGCAACTCACATGCAGGGCAGCCTTGGTAACGGCCCCGGCTGCCCTCCACTGGGCTTCCCTTTCTTTTGGACATTTAGAAACTTAACTGGCACATGTGGCTTCTTAAAAAAAATATTCTATTTACTCTGCTAGGAGAGATAGCAGCCCCAATCATGGGACAAGGGGGTGTATTGTTGACTTTGGGTAGACTCAAATCATCAGCAGCGGAGTCCCCAACACTTGTTGTGACAAACAGTTAAGCAGACCTTGAAGGTGATCCTCAAATGCTGGGCCAGGAGACAGTTCAAGGTGCCCAACACCTTTCCCAGCTACAAGAATTTTTGGAATGATATAAGCCAGTACATTTAAAGGGTTTTTCAAAAAGAAAATATCTGGTGTTCAATGATTAATATTCATAACAAAGAGTCCACAACTTTTCTAGATAAAAACTAGCCAACATCTCCTCCTTTAAGCAAAAAGATCTATTTTGACAAGTTGACATTTATCATTAATCCTTGAATAAGCACCTTCATTATATGACAGCACTGAGCCAGCTGCTACGGGAGACACACAAAAGTATAAGCAAATCCTCACCTTGAGAATTTTACAATTTATTGGAGATACAAGACAAATATATGTGAAAAGAGAAACACCAAAGGCAGTGAATGAGGAATGCATTAATGTCAAGTGAGGGAAGGCATCAGCAGCAAACTCTGGAATACTCACATGTACTAGTGATGAGGCCCATACATTCCAGAAACCAAGAAAACACCCACAAGCCAAAGGGAGAAAGAGCAACTGAGACTTTATGCTGGTGTCAGGAAATACCAAATACAGCGTCTGAGTTGGAATACACTCTGCATCCTTTTACTGACAGCACACCTACCCTCACTTCACCCACGTCTCAGAACATAATTATCTCCCAGAGGTAGAGTAGAGGTTGCTCAAGATCAGCCCACTGCCTTGGGAAGCATGGGCAGATAGAGAGGCCAATGCACCAGGGACCATCCTTCCCCCGAGCTACGTTAGGCTGATAGTGCTGTGTTTCAAATGTTTGCCAAGAGCAACAAAAGGTGTTTTCTCTTCCTCCCTCCATCCTGTCTCTAAAGATGGCTAATGATTTGCTCCACGGGGTAACTGGAAATCGCCCTCTTTACCTGCTCCTCCAAGGTACCCTGGTTCCTATTAGCTCTGGTCCTCACCTCTCAGAGGGCACTGAGGTGAGATGGAATTCACTATAGAGCACAGAATCATAGATTCAAATGGTCCCAGTGTCTTTCAGATGTTGAAATCCATCCACAACATTTTCCCCAAATGTTCATCAAATCAATCCAGCGTTGGGGAACTAAATACCCCAATAGACAAATTATTTCATCTTGGAATGGTTCTGATTGTTGAGAAGTTCTTCCTTACTTGGATTTCCCTGATACTTCCTTAAGTTGCTCCTAATTATAACTCTTGGTTCCACCTGGATCCAGTCTAATATTTAAAGACAGTTCTCAAGTCCTTTGGAGTCACCACTTCTGCAAGAGCAACAAACTTGCTTTTATTTTCCCATTTTCTCTCTTAACGATTTAAGGTATCAGTTTGTTCTACCATTTGATCCAGCAATCCCACTACTGGGCATCTACCCAGAAGAACAAAAGACACTCTATAAAAAAGACACTTGCACTCAAATGTTTATAGCAGCACAATTCACAATCGCAAAGCTGTGGAAACAACCCAAGTGCCCATCAATACATGAGTGGATTAATAAAATGTGGTATATGTATACCATGGAGTACTATTCAGCTATAAGAAACAATGGTGATCTAGCACCTCTTGTATTTTCCTGAATAGAGCTGAAACCCATTCTACTAAGTGAAGTATCACAAGAATGGATAAACAAGCACTACATGTACTCATCAGCATATTGGTTTCACTGATCAGCACCTAAGTGCACATATAGGAATAACATTTACTGGGCAACGGGCAGATGGGAGGGGGGAGGAGGGGATGGGTATATACATACATAATGAGTGCGATGCGCACCATCTGGGGGATGGACGTGCTTGAAGCTCTGACTCTGGGGTGGGGGTGTAGGGAGGAGAAAGGCAACACACGTAACCTAAACATTTGTACCCCCATAATATGCTGAAATTAAAAAAAAAAACAGAAAAACAAGCATAGGTCTTAGAATCCTATATATCAAAGATTCTAATCCCAGTGCTGTTTACTGTGTGATTTAGATCTATTACTTAAATTCTCCAAGCCTCAGTTTCCTCATGTAGAAAATAGTTTAAAATAAAACCTACTTTACAGCATCGTTGTGAAGATTAAAATAGTAATATTTTAAAAATACTTAGGTGGGTACATCATAGAGGCTTATTCTTTACTGTAGTTCTACATCTGTAAACACATCATATATTTATACATCACGAAGCTAATTAAATTTTTCCTAAGTAGACAAAATCAGCAGGTCTCATACACTGACTACACAATTTCATTTTTGCATATTCTATTTAGTTTCTGAATGTCATCACAATTCATCTCTATTTTGCATAATTATTAGCATAGCGATATATAAATGGATTTAAGATATTACTGAATTCTCTACTGAGTAATTTCTGAGTAATTCTCTATTGAGTATTTTCTAGTGAATAAACTCCAACTCAAGGAGAAAATGTCTTTAATATTCATTCCAGACCAATACAAAATGAAAATTATAATTGGGTAGCAACTCAGCTATGATACAACAATGGATTTCAAAAACACAGGCCTTATGCAACAACCATTCTGGAATAATACACCTTTCTAATGAAAGCTCTCCATTACAGCTGGAGCCCAAGAACTTCATTAAAGCCACTGGTTATATTTGTAGTAGAAAGCAAAGAAAAAAAGAAAGTCCTATAGTTTTCTGATAAACACCTGGACATTTTATTATAGAGTTCTAACATTTTATATGTCTTCTCTGTGATGTTACCATAAGCTATGGCCTTTAACACTCCCAGTGCTGTGTACAGCTGTCCAGGTTGTACATGGTACAACTCTAGGAGTCCATTCACGTAGACTACTATGACAAACACAGCAGCTTTGTGAAGTTCACAACCCGAAATGTGGTATCCCTGGCTCCCTGCTTTCACTCCACAATGGACTCCCTTTATTAAAAACTAGAATTCTATGATCTCATCTCTGAACTAAATAGCCTGAAATTAGAATATAACTCATCTTCAGCTTCTTTAGATAGGTTGAAATTTTTGGAAATTAACAAGTTAGAGTCACAGTTGTGTGTCAGGAGACTTTAAACATGTAGCAGACATTAAGGACTTTTGATTATATGTGATGAGAATAAAAGTGGGATTATGATTATATCTCAGTTTATACAGCTTACTTCTCTGGGGGCCATGAGAGACCACAGAAATAATCAGTAGAAAGCACAGCAGATTCTATAAAAAAGGAGGAGGATGATAAACTAAAGAAAAATAAGATTAAAAAGTACCGTTAAATATGAGTACTTTCTAGGTGACTTGTGGTTTTTTCCAGCACACTTCGAGGTGGGTGTCGTGGGCAATCCTGGCCTAAACTAACAGCTCTGCCGTGGAGTCTGACGTTTAGTCATAAGGGAACACAGTTCTGAGCCTTTGGTTTCCTCTGTCTGTCTGCCAGTGACATTTAAACCTGGAATAGTAGATGAGTACTTGTCCTTTGTAGTACGACTGCAGAGTTCTGTTGTTGTTATAATGCAGATATGCTTAACGTTTTCATTTCTAACCCCAGATGGAATTCTGACTCTGAGACTGGAACAGGACCAGAAGCCAGAATTGAGATTCATGCATTTCTGCAGGTGCACATTTTCTTTGTTTTTAGGAGTTTGATTCAAGCCTAGGTACATCAAATTAAAGTTGGGTGTGCAACCCAACTCTGTAGTAAGTCCTCCCCCAGTACAAATGAATATATGTTGAGTAAACATCCCACTAAAACGTAAACATGAAAGACTGCTCAGTGCAGCTGTGGTCTCACCATTTGCCTCGTGCCGTACATCTGGCGGAAGCTGGTCTAGAGCATTCCACGGATAGTCTGGCTGTGTGGAACAATAAAACATTATTATAGCAATATGGACTTCAAACAAAACACAGTGGCGAGTTAAAAAACGTCATTATGCTATGTGGCTTTTATTAAGCAGACAACACAAAAGTAATTTCTTTCCAAACCTGTCGCCAAGCTCCTTCATCCCACTCACCTCCCTCATCACTACCCCCATCTCTCATCTCTTCCCACCCCTCTGAAATCCATTCTGTTTGGCCAGAATTTCTCCTACTTTGCAGTTGTGGCATGTTTTCTTTCTTTTTTTGAAACAGATGTGTTTTGGATATCTGCAGAAGTATAAACACTTCTGCAAAACTTACTATAGCCCATACATAAAACAAAGCAACTTACCACCGATACAGACTTTTTTAAAAACCCTCGCACTGGAGGCAATGAGACGGCCGGGGGAAAAATGCAAGTTTAATATGAGTTTTCTAGTTTCTTCAAGGAAGAAATCTAAGCTATTAGATGGGGACATGGCATGGAGAGGTTCAGGATCGTGAAGCAGGGCTAATCTTTCCCTTTGCACTGTTCTCCAGCAGAACCTACTCTCTAAATTGCTCCGACAGTTTAGTCTAGAAAGACTAGATTTTTCTCGTGGGATTTTCTCTTAGGTTTATACTAGTTAAGAACAGCTAGATATTGAATGTCAAGGAACATGTCAAACAAATTGCATTGAATAAACAATAAGCTACAGACCTGAATTATCGAGATAGCTCCAAGGCCAGCATCTTTGTATTTAACTCCTGGGAATGGAGCAATCTCAGCTTTACCTGGCCACAAAGTAGGTCTGCTTTCTGCTCTGAACGTTCACCCCAGCCTCCTACTTCCGCACAAGACACAGAGAATACACATCTTTTGTTCTATTATTCAATTATCTCCTAAAAATAACTTGAGGAAAATTTCTCTAACATGAGCCAACAGAGAGCATTGACAGGGCTGCCAGACCACTGTAAGTAGCCTAAAAAGTTCAATTATCTGACAAGACACTGAGAAATGCTGCCTTTCTCAGAGTGGGGTACAGTCTGACCCCACTCTGCCCTCACTCAGGAACCTAGGCTCTTGGCTCCTTTGGCCCATGAAAAAGCTAAAAGAGGAAATGAGATCACCTCTGGTTTTTATCTTCTCGTCTATTTTTAGATGTCTCCAGTAACACACAGGGTAGATGACGTGAGCCTCAGTTTTCTATCCCAGAAGAGTTAACAAAAGAAGGTGAATATGCTGTAATGTCACCAGCATTGTTGCCTATGACTTAATTCAGGCATAGCTATAAGCAAGAAACATGGAATATTCTTTTAAAATTAACTCTGAGGATTTTGCTGTAAATTCTACAGTTAACGTAAGATTTTTTTAAAAAACTGAATATTGCTTGAAACTGTAGGCCATTAGGCATGGCCTGGAGTCCTGTTTTCAAATGTGGATCGGTACTGGTGCTAAGTTTGTGTGGTCTGGATGTCCTCGCCCCTTCTAGGTGACAGGGAATGTCTGATGATTGGTGCTAAGTTTGTGGGATCTGGACGTCCTCGCCCCTTCTAGATGACAGGGGAAAAGTCTAATGAGAAGGTGAACTCCCTTCTTCCTTCTGTAAATGAAGATTTGACAAAAATATCATTTTTACTCCTAAACTTGAATGACTCATTGGTTTTATCATTAACCTTTCACAAAAATATTTCTCCAATTCCCCAACCTGTAGGAGCTAACTCCTAAATAGATTTCTCTTTATGTTTCCACAATCTTAGTACACTTCTACACTCTTGAAAAAAAAATTTTTTAAGAAATGATAGCTGTGTTTGAAGATTCCCAGAAATGATTCTAGTAAGACTGAAAAGTAAGCAAACAGGTATAGAAAAGAGGAAATGAGAAAGGAAGAGTGAACAGCACTAGCAACCAGTGACGACATGAAAACCAAATTCTCAGCAGTGTGCTGTGTCACACCAGGGTCAAATAAGAGATGCTCATTAAATCCTGACATGCTTGTGCCACCCAAAGAGTCATCATCTCCTCCCTTGGGACATGGGCTTTGAGTCACACTCAAGTACAAAAGTATAAGAAACAATGGTGATCTAGCACCTCTTGTATTTTCCTGGATGGAGCTGAAACCCATTCTACTAAGTGAAGTATCCCAAGAATGGATAAACAAGCACCACATGTACTCACCAGCA
>CAUYRT010070221.1:0-105397 GCA_963574885.1 Lepilemur ruficaudatus | reverse complement strand
GGCCAGGCGTGGTAGCTCACGCCTGTAATCCTAGCACTCTGGGAGGCTGAGGCAGGAGGATCATTTGAGCTAAGGAGTTCGAGACCAGCCTGAGCAAGAGCGAGACCCCATATCTACTAAAAAAATAGAAAGAAATTAATTGGCCAACTAAAAATATATAGGAAAAAATCAGCCGAGCATGGTGGCACATGCCTGTAGTCCCAGCTACTCGGGAGGCTGAAGCAGGAGGATTGCTTGAGTTTGAGGTTGCTGTGAGCAAGACTGACACCACGGCACTCTAGCCTGGGCAACAGAGTGAGACTCTGTCTCAAAAAAATAATAATAATAATACAAATAAAAGAATTCTCCAGAGTTGGACAAGATGGTAGGTAGCCTAGGGCTGAGATGAAGAAATGATGGTAGAATTTGGGGAAATGTGATATGAAAAAAAGGGCAGAAATAGTAACAAAAGCACAACTGTGGACTATCGGAAATAGGCATCTGTAATAAAGCTTGTAGCAATCAGAGCCTTGCCCGAGAGGTGGGAAGACAGGTTTGAGAATGGTTGGGCAGAAGAGCTCAAGCTTGGGACAGTCCCTTGTCCGGTCATTCAGGGCACTCCTTTCCAATCCGTGCTCAGATTTGTTTTCTCCACATATCTTACCGCCTCCACTAGAGTTAGTACTTTCTGTGTTTTTAAGAAAACCCCGGTTTGCCCATCTCTCTGGAACCCACCATTCCTACCTACCCCAGTGACCTGCCTCCCTGGCACGATCCCCTCACGTGCCCTCCTAACGCCGTACAATCCGTTGCCCGTCCACCCCTCCTTTACAGCACAGAATGAACTGAACCTTTTTTCTCTTTCATCAAATCTCTTTTCGAGGCCCTAATTTGAGTGCTCAGTGAGTTATGGCATGGAGACTGTGCTAAACGGACTTATTCATGTCCCCAAGAATCTGTAATATAGTATAACCTCTTTGTCTTTCTGCTCCTTTCCACACTTTCATCTAAAGTTATCTAAAACCGTTACCTTTGTCTTTTACTTCAGCCGTGTACCCACATCAGTATGGGATGTTGCCTGTGGCTCCTAAAGCTCTCTGGCCTTCCAGTCCCTTCCGCTGGTTCTTCTACAGCAGGGCGTGCCGTTTTGCTGCTACCCAGTCTTCCCCTTGGTACCTTCTACTTTTATCTCTGGACTGTTCTGCAGAGGGTGTCTAACAGATGGCATGGAAGTTAATCAAACCCTGCTGTATGGCATTTTACTGTGTGAGAGAGACCATTGGGTATGAGTATCTTATTTCTATATGAAACCTTTTAAGATGGTCTTATGGGGCAAGTATTACTTTTTACTGATAGGAAAATGAGGCTCAAAGAAGTAAGATGGCTTATCTAAGGCCATGCCTTGAAGAAGCGGCAGACCCAGGCTCTGGACTCAGAGGTCCTTGACTCCAAGTCTTAGGTTCTTTCCCTCAACCTCTGCCACCTTCCCTCCTTGGCCCTAGCCCTCCTCCCAGCTGCTCGCAGTGTCTCTCCGCTATGCCTCAGGTGTCCTATCTGTCTGCAGATTATTATTTGGATTAATGTTTTGTCTGCTCGGTTGCAAGCTCATTGAAGACGAGCGCCAGCCGCCTTGTGGGTTGTTAGTCTCGTTTCGTGCTCACTTTATAATAGATCCACGCTCAGAACGGTGCTTTTTCCATTCGCTCCCTAGTCCTCAAGTACCGGAAGGGTGATGAAGATAGCCTTATGGAGAAGATTTCCAAACTGAACATCCACTCCATCATCAAGAAATCCAACCGAGTTAGCAGTCACCTAAAGCACCTCACTGGCTTTGCGCCCCAGGTGAGATCCCTGCACTGGAAGGCCCAGCACGTGTTTGACAGCTTTTCAGGGCTCCATGGGGCAGCCTGCCTGGCGTCCGTGGGTGCGGTTCCCTTGTGGGCCTCTGGTTCTGCTCTGCTGGTGGGCGTGGGGCCTGCAGCTACTGACAGTGTGATTCCACCCCCAGCCCTGCATGTGGGCCTTGGTGAGCTGCTTATGTGTACAAAGGCAAATTAGGAGGCCACATTAGTCGACATATAATTATTGTGGTTTCCAACACAATAATTTTAAGGAGCTTAAATTAGGAAAGACAGAACTAAAATTGTAGACATATTAAGCTAGAAGGGATTTAAGAGATCACCTAGTTGGATACCTTCTGTTACAAATAAATGTAGGAGATTGATTTGAAAAGCAGATACTTTATCAACAATGCTGAGAGTTGACCTGAAGCCTCCAGACATCCTTCTATACCAAGCATACATGATACGATTAATGAAAAACATAAACCAGAAAATAGTCAGTTGATAAGTTTTGCTCTTTGTTTGCTAAATGCTGTTATATTTAAAAACAAGAGCTCCATGAGAGTGAGCTCATGTTGGCCTGAGATTTAATCTGAGCCTTCCAGGAAGAGGCCAGGTTTGGCCCAGGGAGAGGGGAGGGTCAGGCAGGGGAATCTCTCAAGGGACAGTCCTAAGGTCAGCAGCCGTGGCAGTGCCGGGAATGGTGAAGAGGGCAGCCTGGCCAGAGCAGAGGGTCTGCCTCATGAGCAGAGGGAAAGAAAGTTTGAAGGTAGGCAGGCCTGTGTATATTTTGGAGGTGTTCCAAAGCCACCTAGAGGTGTTTACACTCAATTCAGTACGATCCAGGGAAACATCAGAGGTTTAAAATTGGAATTGAAGATGCTTTTAAGGCCGGGTGCGGTGGCTCACGCCTGTAATCCTAGCACTCTGGGAGACCAAGGTGGGCGGATCGCTCAAGGTCAGGAGTTCGAAACCAGCCTGAGCAAGAGCAAGACCCCGTTTCTACTCAAAATACAAATTAATTGGCCAACTAAAAAAATATATATATATATGTATATATAAAAATTAGCCGGGCATGGTGGTGCATGCCTGTAGTCCCAGCTACTTGGGAGGCTGAGGCGGAAGGATTGCTTGAGCCCAACGTGAGGTTGCTGTGAGCTAGGCTGATGCCACGGCACTCTAGCCCAGTCAACAGAGTTAGACTCTGTCTCAAAAAAAAAAAAAAAAAAAGAATGCATTTAAGAAAGCTGCTTTTGCCAATAAGATAGATTGAGGGAGTCCAAATTTGCTAACAGCATTTGTTGATTTTGAACAGATAAAAGATGAAGCATTCGAAGAAACAGAAAAGAACTTCCGAATGCAAGAAAGATTGATCAAGTCTTTTATCCGAGACCTGTCTCTCTACCTCCAGCATATCCGGGTGAGAGTTGGTGTCACCCTCGTTAAAATCACATATGATGTAATTCTGTCCCCTGTCCCGTTCATCCATCGTGTTATTTAATTAGTGCTGAGTAATCTGGACTTAGAACCATCATGCTATGACACACTCTTTATTGGGATTCCTATAGGTTACTTAAAAGTTAACACATTGACTGCCAAACTATAAAAAAAAATTTTTCCCTGGGGCCATGGTGTTTTATTAAAACAAAATAATCTATTCTAATTTGTTGTTTTTTATTCTGTGCATGTGTTATATCCAACGCAATCCACATTTTTAGAATTAAATTGTCATTATTAATTATAACAATAAGAACATCAACAAGTAAGATTTTCATGAACCAGCTGCAGGGTTTTGCTTCATGAGGCCCTGGGCTCAAAACTAGCCTGAGTTAAATACAACTCACACGGTGGTTAGTGTGTTAAACAACATTTAGAAGATCAATGCTGTTGTATTAATTTTACAGTGGCCCAGCTCTTGCCTCCCTCCTTTCAGTCCTCATCACCCTTCCCCCCACACACCTTTTTTTAAGTCTTCTCTACCCGGTTATGTAAGAAGCACTTGTTACAGTTTGTTTTGTCAAAACCAGTTTGAAGATTGAGTACTGAATATAGAAGGAAACAGAAAAGAGTAAGAAGCAGTGGATGAGATGGTAAGAGTAAGAGAATACGGCAGTGGAAGTGTGCTTTCTGATCATTTTAGCTCCCTATTTATTAAGTTGCTATACGTGAGGCCTCTAAAGTTGTTAGAACTGTAAGGAGCTTTGGAGAATTGGAGAAGCCAAGAGGATGAGGTGGACCTTTATCTCTCCTGGCCTCAGGCAGTGCTGTCTTCCTTAAGTCAGAACCAGGACTAGAATCCCTTCTGTTCTTATCTCTGATTTCTCTGTTGATTTAATAGAATAGTATAAGTGTACGCTATTCCCCCATCCCTTACACATGAAAATCTGACCTTACAAAATAACTTTCTTTAAAAGAGATCTTTTGGGCTGGGCGAGGTGGCTCATGCCTGTAATCGTAGCACGCTGGGAGGCTGAGGTGGGAGGATCGCTCAAGGTCAAGAGTTCAAGACCAGCCTGAGCAAGAGTGAGACCCCATCTCTACCAAAAATAGAAAGAAATTAGCCAGACAACTAAAATTAGAAAGAAATTAGCTGGGCGTGGTGGCGCATGCCTGTAGTCCCAGCTACTCGGGAGGCTGAGGCAGAAGGATTGCTTAATGCCAGGAGTTTGAGGTTGCTGTGAGCTAGGCTGACGCCATGACACTCTAGCCTAGGCAACAGAGCAAGACCCTGTCTCCAAAAAAAAGCTGGACAGATGGGCACCACATGAATTAAATGAGCATCAGAAGAGAAATTGTCTTCAAGCTTGCCTTTCTTTGCTGTCACGACATAAAGGCAAACCATTTCTACAGTGTATTGTTGTGTGATGAAAAATGGATTCTTTTTACAATCGCAAGCATTCAGCACGGGTTGGATAAAGATGAAGTGCTGAAACACAGTCCAAAACCAAATATTCATCAAAAAAAGCTAGTGGTGTCTGTTTGGTGGTCCAGCATAGTATTATCCCCTACAGCTTCATGAAACCTGGTCAGTGGATTACAGCGGATGTCTACTGCAAGCAATTGGATGAAATGATGAGGATGCTTGTGATTAAGCAGCTGAGATTGATCACTACAGACAGTCCAATCCTCTTGCAAGGCAACATTCAACCACACGTCGCACAGGAAGTACTTTCGCAGGGTGGGAGATGGACAGACTGGAGTTTGATGTTGCTGAAGGAGAAAAGGGTGTGGAGGCAGCAAATATTACAGGCGCTGGTGGAGTTCCAGTTCAGGGCAGTAAATCTGTGGTAGACCATAACCATTTTGCAACTACCCATGTTGCAGGGTCCTCCGTGCAATTGCCAGCAGAATTACCAGAATAGTGAGAGTGGGGAAAAGAACGAGGGATCAGAGAATGCTGGAGGCCAGGCCCAACAACGCCAGCCCTACCGCAGGCGAAGGTTCCCTCCTTACTACATGCGGAGACCCTGTAGGCGTCGACCACAGTATTGCAACCCTCCTGTGCAGGGAGGAGTGATGGAGGGTGCTGACAACCGGGGTGCAGGAGAACAAGGTAGACCAGTAAGACAGAATGTGTATTGGGTTGCAGACCACGATTCCGCAGGGACCCTCGCCGAAGACAGCCCAGAGAGGACGGCAGTGAAGAGGATAAAGAGAATCAAGGAGATGAGACCCAAGGTCAGCTGCTGCCTCAACGTCGGAACCAGCACAACTTCAGTTACCAATGTAGATGCCCGGAAAACCCCAAACCACAAGATGGCAAAGAGACAAAAGCGGCCGATCCACTAGTTGAGAATTTGTCTGCTCTGGAGGCTGAGCAGGTGGGACTGAGCAAATGCTGGCTTACCATCCCGACGTCATCTGGTTTAATCATCCAACACGCAGAAACGAATATGAAATTCCAGCAATAAGAAATGAACAAAAGATTGGAGCTGAAGACCTTAAGTGCTTGCTTTTTGCCCATTGACCAGATAACTAGAACTATTTGCATTATCTATGCAGCATGGGGCTTTTATTATTTTTACCTAAATATATCTTTTTCAGTAATAATATGTTTTTTTAAAAAGCCCAGTTTTTCTCAATACGCCTTTAAGGGTTTTTGAATTGTTTCCCATCTAGTCAAGTTGAGATTTTTAAGAACTTCATTTTTAATTGATAATAAAAGTTTACAACTTGATTTTTCTAAAAAAGTCAATCAACTATAAGCACCTGTTAATAAAGGTCTTAAATAAGTAAAAAAAAATTGGGGCATGAGCCAGGTATGGTGACATGCACCTGTAGTCCTGGCTACTCAGGAGGATTCCTGAGCCCAGGAGTTCAAGGTCAGCCTGGGCAATGTAGCAAGACCCCATCTCTAAAAACAAACAAAAAATCAATATTGGGGCAACTATCAAGTATATTCTCTTGTCCTGCCACTTCTTAAGACTTTCCCCTACAGTCCCTCTAATTCTGATAACCTCTGTTGGCTATTTTCTCTCTGCGTTTCTCAATGCATAGCCAGTAGCAAGTATATACCTGAGCTCCCAACCCTTAAAAGGCTCATCTCCATAGCAATGGCGGATAGCATTTTGAGGTGGGACATATGTAACGTTGACAGCCATCTGATGGATGGGTCAGTTTGATTCTGACTGCTGACATTAAAAATTAAGAGAATATGTTGAACAATTTTGTCACTGACATAAAATGAAAAGCCCTGCTAAAATAATACAGTTAGATAAATTGACTAACAGAGTACCAGCAAAAACTCAAGTTGAGGGACATTGACTGTATAATCTGGTATCTACATTGGCATGGGGTATTTGGGGACTTTACAACATTCCTTTAAAAGAAATTAACAGGACATCCTATTTCACGTTAGGTCACCCCCTTGAGAGGAATTAGGAACATTCACCAGTTTATCTTTCTGAGAAAGCACTGGCCTTAAATGTATAGATATAAGACTCAAGGACAAAGGTCTAAAAATGTTATAAAAATAAAACATCACACCAATGTATGAAGCACTGATGGTTTTAGCTTAGGGACTTTGTTTACCCTTTAAGTATACTAATGCAGTATTTAGTCTATTTAGGTTTTATTTGTGTTAATATCAAAATAATGGACATTCCCTAAACTGAAGAAGACAAAAGCCCAGGATTGTGTGAGGTAGCCAAAGAAAATCCCAAGAAGTCCAGGTTGGGATTCAAACTTGTTATCAGTCAGTCAGAAAGAGACCCCGGGAGTGCCAGAGTCAGGCGACCGATCAGGGCTGTGATTCTGAGAGGGTGCCATTGTCTTTGAGAACATGACGGCATGAGCCAAGACTTGAGCAAGAAGAGGTGATCGGTCGTAATCCTGTAGGAATCGTCTTGGTTCTAACTTGATCATTCATTTTCTGGTGAATTAAGAAACCCTCACATTAGGGGCATAGGGAAATGCTAAAGAGATAATAAAAGCCCTCACGAGTTTTTCTGTAATTTAAAGTCTTGGACTTTTCTGTGCCCCCATAAATCATAGTTTATGAGAGTATGCTTGCTTCAAAGCAAAAATACTATGCAAAAATTTTGAATTATGGAACCCTTTTGTCCCAGGCTACCACACAGGATGAGTGACAAAGGCTGGAATGTTCCGTTTGTTCTTACTCCTGTCTGTTCTAACTGGCTTCAGGAGTCGGCGTGTGTGAAAGTGGTGGCTGCCGTGAGTATGTGGGACGTGTGCATGGAGAGGGGACACCGAGACCTGGAGCAGTTCGAGAAGGTGCATCGCTACATCAGCGACCAGCTCTTCACACATTTCGTAAGTGACTTTTTCTTCAAAGGTTGCCCTCCTTCCCGAGGTCATCTCAGGCATCAGCTCGTGCGAAAGTTATTTCCACAGAGACACGCCCTGTGCACAAGTATGGTTGTGTTTAGCTATATTTGTATCCAGGTTTCATATTCAGAACATATCAAACCTTTCAATTAAACCTTTGTCTACACTTTCAATTAAAGGGATAGGTAGGGCCTGTGTTATTCAGATGGATTTTTTTATATTCAGAGAACACAGGAAAACTAGGAAATTCAATCCGGCATCAGTATTGATAACTTTGATCAAGAAGAAAGCTACCATAGGAGTAATCACTTGAAAAGGAATATTTAGGAATGCAGTTAAGATGTTACCAAACCTTTGAGATATGGTACAAACTGCAAAGAAAATGTTAAGGGCTAAATTGCTTTGGAAATTCTAGATAGATATATATAGGCTTGTTTAATTGCTAGTTGAAAGAAATGGGTAGGGTTTGACAGTTTCTTAGAGATTTATGGATGGTTTGAGGCTGAAGATATGCATACTTGGGGAGCTCACAGATGTTCTAACAGTAAATTATTTTTAATGAGATGCTATTAAGTACCTATTTATGTTCTTTATATGTTCAATACCCTAACCTCAATATCTGTCTCTATAGAAAGAATTAAAGAGAAAAATTCAGCCAGGCATGGTGGCTCATGCCTATAATCCCAGCACTTTGGGAGGCCGAGGCAGGGGGATCGCTTGAGCCCAGGAATTTGAGGTTGCAGTGAACTATGATGATGCCACTGCACTCTAGCCTGGGTGACAGAACAAGACCCTGTCTCTTAAAAAAAAAAAAAAAAGATTTTTGAAAAGTGAAAACAGGTATTACCAAGTAGTTATGGTTAGAAAAGGTTTTATGAATATGTGAAAGTTACTATATCCCAGATTTATGTTAAATTCAACCTATATAGATACCTATTACAAATGTTACCAGGTAAACTGTCACATCTGGTTTGCAATACACACATCATATCAATGTGCAGTTCAGCATTTACCAATTCAGGAGTTAAACTGGGATTAGCATATTTTGCAAACTCTTTGGTGTGTGGGAATTGTTGGATGAAGTATCAGTCGGAAAGTTTTGTGGAATACGTAAGTAGCGGCGAGTCTAGTGCTGAGTCAGCAGAACACCATCGTGGAACCGCATGGGCTTAGCTTGTACACTGGGAGCAAAGCAGCTGGTACCGGGCACACTAAAATCAACCTTAGGAGTGTTTGGAGAATCACAAATACGGGATACTGAGCAACGTGCTTTTCTCGTCCCTACAGAAGGAGAGGACAGAGCGGCTCGTCATCTCTCCCTTAAATCAGTTGCTGAGCATGTTTACAGGGCCCCACAAGCTGGTTCAGAAGCGCTTCGACAAGCTCCTGGACTTCTACAACTGCACAGAGCGCGCAGAGAAGTTGAAGGACAAGAAGACCCTGGAGGAGCTGCAGTCTGCCCGGAACAACTACGAGGCCCTGAACGCGCAGCTGCTGGATGAGCTGCCCAAGTTCCACCAGTACGCCCAGGGCCTCTTCACCAGCTGCGTCCACGGCTACGCCGAGGCCCACTGCGACTTCGTGCACCAGGCTCTGGAGCAGTTAAAGCCCCTGCTTTCAGTGAGTTCCTTACTCCCCCTGGGGGAGAGTCATCTCCGAAGCTCTCCTGGTTATTTTTCTGGGAATGCATAGCAGCACTGTTTGAGAAATTATCCAAACTAGATAGATTAAGTGTGTCATTAGGACAAGCCCGTCAGGAATTCTTGATCCCTTGATGGTGCCATGAAATCTGTGGCTTTATAAACATCTCTTTCCTTCTGGAGCAAGTCCTAGAAGAGCCAGCTAGCTCGGCCCCGGCAGTGCCCCAGGGAGCTTTGTCTCTTGCTGCAGTGCTGGTAGCTCACGGAGTGAACTGCGGCTGAACTGGAACCTCCAGGTAGTTCTGAGAGACTTTGTCGGTCCTGGGCATCTCTCACCTGAGTTCTCTTCTTTCCTCTGTCTCGGCTCTTCCCATGGGCTCCAGTTACTTAAAGAGGCCGGCCGGGAGGGGAACCTCATTGCCATCTTCCACGAGGAGCACAGCAGAGTGCTGCAGCAGCTCCAGGTCTTCACCTTCTTCCCAGAGTCCCTTCCAGCTACCAAAAAGCCATTTGAGAGGAAAACTGTTGACCGCCAGTCTGCTCGAAAGCCGCTCCTGGGCCTGGTGAGTAGGGAATTACAGAGGGGCAGTACGGCCTAGTGGCTACGAGTGGGCACCCTGGAGCCAGAGCCCTGGGTTCGGCGTCTGGTACTGACACTTACTGGTTTTTTTGAGACAGAGTCTCGCTCTGTCGCCTGGGCTAGAGTGCTGTGTTGTCAGCCTAGCTCACAGCAACCTCAGACTCCTGGGCTCAAGGGATCCTCCTGCCTCCCAAGTAGCTGGGACCACAGGCATGCGCCACTGCACCCAGCATCTGACACTTACTGTGTATCCTTGAGCAACTTGCTTACATCTGTGCCTCGGTTCCTCCATCTCTAAGACACAGATGGTAATTGTTCCTACATCGTAGAGTTATTATGAGGTTTAAATGAGTTAATATATAAAAGGCACTTAGAAATTACCTGGCACATAGGAAGCACTATACAAGTAATCTCGCATCAACATTGCTGGCCCTGGCTCTGTCTCTGCGGAGTAACAATTTTATAGGAGTTGAAGTGTTTCATAATAAATGGAGATGCTCACTTACTGAGCATCACTCCTGTGCCTACGAGCATGTGATGGTGACCACCTGTAGTTTTCTCACATTTGATGTGTTCTTCAAGCTGCCCTCTGAAAAGCATTCTTGGATCTTAGTCCCACACAGTTAAAGGAGTTAGCAAAGTGTTAATATTAATACATTGATCAGTTAGTGAAGGGAACTGATTTCAGGGTATATTCGTTTTGCCAGGCCTATTTTTGATCATGTATTGAAGAAAGTAATACAGCCAAACAGTTGATGGCTGACTGCTTTTTTACCTCAAGTCATATTTTTTGAGCTTAATTCTTTTAAAAATAAGGGTAAGATGCACCAGATTATATGGGCTCATAATCTGTAAGACTGCTGATGTCTTTGTTCCATATAATCACATAGACATTTATGTTACCACTTTTTTTTTTTCTCTCACTGTTTTTATAGATGGGTCAAGATAGGGAATGTCTCAATTGTTTAGATTCATCTAGCAAAGTATAAGACCAACCTAGTAATATTGCTTAGATGTTTTGATTTAGAGAGCATTTTAATCATATTTTCTGTCACAAGATAACAGATGTAAGATTGTGTTAAGTTTTCTTATAGCTGCAAAGGCACCAAAACATTGCCTAAGAGGTCATGATTTACCTAGCCCCATGAGTGTGACCCAGTCAAGAAACATCTAATGCAGGTGGCTAATTGTCATCGCCTTGTTTCTGAGGCTCTGACTGCATGCTGGGATCAGATACGGCCACTGGGGTAATGGCCAGGGCAGGCTTTTTGTTAGTGGCACCTCTCTTGTTTCAGCCGAGTTACATGCTACAGTCAGAAGAACTCCGGGCCTCCCTTCTGGCAAGGTATCCCCCTGAGAAGCTCTTCCAGGCGGAACGGAACTTCAATGCTGCTCAAGACCTGGATGTGTCACTTTTGGAAGGTGACCTGGTGGGTGTCATCAAAAAGAAGGACCCCATGGGCAGTCAGAACCGCTGGCTGATTGACAATGGAGGTAAGAATTTTAATTGTCAGGTGAATGTAACTAAATGAAGAAAGAATGGTTTTGGCTATACCTGAATCCTGTCCAGGCCAGAAAAAAACATGAGAGTCTTTGATTAAAGGGGAAAGTAACTTTAAAAGTTTTATCTGTCTCTGGTGAGTGTAATGCCCGGGTCATTACTGAAACAAAACCTGTTTGGGATTGTATTTTTGTTTTGACAAAGTCCAGAGGAGCTTTCATTACGTATCTTGCTGTGTTTTATAGCTCTTACAGGCAGTAAATCCTGCCTGCTGGGAGCCTGGTCCTTCTCAGCCTGTTCTGAGTAAAACGTAGAATAAGCTGCCCTCTCCCAGCTTCTACAAATTTTTTGTGTGTGTGAGAATTAAAAACCTATAGGTTTTTGTTTGCTTTTTGAGTTTTCTCCCCGCAACAGTATATCTCATGACTATTTAGAGAATCACTTAAAAAAAAAAAAAAAGGAAAAGTTTTTTAAAGGACCCAGTATAATCCTTTTTTCCACAGTTCCAAAAACATCTGAAAAACAAGGTTATTTTTTTAGAATCTGTTTACTAAAACCTGGATGAAATTGCCGTGTGACTATAATTGTAGCTTATCCTTTCTGGTGTGAATAGTCATATATATTTTTTTTTCATTTTTTAAATTTTTATTTCAGGGTATTATGAGTGTACAAACATTTTGGTTACATTTTGTGCCTTTTCTACAACCAAGCAAGGGTTAGAGGCATGCCCTTCCCCTCTACAATGCTCACCACCACATCCATTGGTTGTGAGTTTACCCTCCACCAACCCCCTAATCCCTGGAGAACATTACTACCATGTGAGCACCATAGTATTGATCAATGAGTGCCAATTTGATGGCGAGTACATGTGGAGCCTATTCTTCCGATCTCGTGATACCTCACTTCGGATAATGGGCTCAAGCTCAATCCAGGATAGTCATATATATTTTTAAGTGCTTGATTATAATCTGAGTTAAATAAGTTGCTCATGTCATATAAATACAGTTGATGGGTCAATTCTAGCAGGAATGATACAAAGACATCTAAACTTTCCTTGTTAATGATGTGAAATGTTTTGTTTATAATTGACACATAATTATACATATTTGTGGGGTATATATAGTAGGATGGCCCAATACACGTATATGTTGTATGATGATCAAATCTAGGTAATTACCACATCCATCTTTTATATATTTATCATTGGTAGTAACATTCAGAATCATCTCTTCTAGCTATCTTGAAATACATAATACTTTATCGTTCGCTATAGTCACCCGATTGGGTAATACGACACTAGACCTTAATCCTCCTACCCAACTGTTACTTTGTACCCGTTGACTAACCTCTCCTCTCCCTCTCCTCATCAGCCTCTGATAACCACTATTCTACTCTGCTTGTATGAGATCAACTTTTTCAGATTCCACATGAGTGAGATCATGCAGTGTTTGTTTCCCTGCGCCTGGCTTATTTCACTTAACATAACGTCCTCCAGGTTCATCCATGTTGGGGCAGATCACAGGATTTCTTTCTGAATAGTCATATTTTGTTATAGAAACATTTATGGATTTGTTTATAGAGTGCTGACCCTATTGGGGTGTATATATGTACTTGACTACCTTCACCGATTCCAAAACACATCTGGCCCTAAGAGTTTAGATAATAATTGTGGGTCCGTACAACAGACATCTTCATACACACCACTGGTTACTGAAGATTTTAGGATTTCTTGGTTTCTTTAAAAGCATCTTATGGATTTTTTTCTTCTCTCCCCACTTCTGCTTACCCAGAATAATAGAGGTTGGAAGGGCAAGGCATGGAGCTTCCCAGGGTGATAGCAGGTGACGGCCACTGATGGGGTCAGACACATCCTTCATAAAGTTCCAGGCTGTTCAAGAAGCTACTCCGTCCTTGGGGTTTTTATCTCCTCAACCCTGAGAAGTAAAGTGGTAGCAAGAAGCCCACAGTGTTAGGATCAGCAGTTAGACCCTCTCCGCTCCCCATGTGCCCAGGGGGTTCTCCCCATTCATTGGGCAGGTATTTATGCAGGGGCTACTGCGTGCCGGCTTTATTGGAGGGGGGAGGGTGGTACAGGAGATACATTGGAGATCAAGGGAAACAGAGAGATGGGCCTGATTGTTATAGAGGTTACAATTATGAAAAATTGTCCTGTGGCTACTATCTCAGTCCCTAACATTGCTTAACAGTTTCGGCTGAGGGCCTTCTCCATCATCATCCTGGGCAATTTGATAAAGTGAATAGAATATACACATAGCGCGTGTGTAGCATAACTAGTATAGACAGCTTCCTGCTCTAGTGCCCTCACAGTAAGTCCCTCTGGCCACCCTTGGTGTACTTGAACATACACTTAGTCACGCCTTCCCCTTAGCTGTGATGTGACACCTAGGAAGTTTCTTCACATGCCCATTCCCAGGCATGCAGTTGTTTTCACTATTGTCCTCTCTGTTGCCCACAAGGCCCCTGGATCACGTGTGTTCCGAGGCTGTAACAGGAATGACCTGGCAGGTAGCTGCAGCTTTTCATCTTCCCACACACATCGAATCCTGGGATTGGACGTTTAAAGACGTTTCATGACCTAGCTTTGATTCCTCACTCGCTCCAGCCTTCTGCTAAGGGTTCTTGATGTTTGTCTTTCCTTCCGGCAGTCACCAAAGGCTTCGTGTACAGCTCCTTCCTAAAGCCCTACAACCCTCGCCGCTCGGACGCCTCCGTGGGCAGCCACTCGTCCACCGAGTCGGAGCACGGCAGCTCCTCCCCCAGGTTCCTGCGGCAGAACAGCAACAGCACCTTGACCTTCAACCCCGGCAGCATGGCCGTGTCCTTCACCTCGGGCCCTTGCCAGAAGCAGCCTCAAGACGCATCCTCACTGAAGGAATGCGACCAAGGAACTCTCAGTACATCCTTGAACCTGGGTAATTCAGAGAGCGGCCCTTCCAGATGCCCTTCAGACCCAGACTCCGCCTCTCAGCCCATGCCAGGGGACTCTGCAGATGCAGCCAGAGACGCAAACCAACCAAACCTACCCGCTGCCGCCCTGAGGAGCTACCGAAACTCCAGGCATCCAGAAGCAGGTGGTTACCCCATACCAGGGCGAAACGGGCAAGGTAAAGACCTTGTAAAAGGCTATGCAAGAGCACCCCAGGCTCTGGAAGAAAAAAGTGAAGAGCCAGAAAGCAGCGAGGCAGAAGGCAACCAGGTGAGTGTATCCCTGACTTGCCACCCTGGCACGGGGGACAGAGGCTTGCCCGGGACCTGGGGGGGTGACCTGGAGATGAGCGCAGACGGATGTCATCAAGCACACAATGAAACTCCTGCTGCATGGGCACGCGCCGTGGCACCTTCTACGGCTGACACTTCAGCTACTCCTGGACCCCTTCTGTTTTGTCATTGGACATTTATGATGAAAACTTTTCCCATTCTTCCAATTCACTAAGTCTTCAGTCTGCTGTCTAACCTAGTTTTTTATTCAAATAACTGTATTTTTATTTCTAGAATTTAGAAATGAAATTCTGCCTGTTTTTCCCATTCTTTTTGTAGTGACCTGTTCCCATCTTGTGAATTTGGGGACAGCCTTTCTATCTTGAACATTTGAAACCTACACGTTTTAAAGCCACTTTCAGATTCACAGCTGCGGCGTCTCTGCTTCACCCATTTGTTGCCCTTACAGCAGTGACTTTCCTTGTGTGTTTTTTTTTATAAGATGTTTCTGAGCTCGTCACCTTCGTTGAAAGACTCGGTCACGTCTTGGGTGATGGGGGTGTCGCCTCAGCTGAGGTCTGGATTCCAGAAGCCAGTTTTCACCTCATTTCTCAGCTCTGACGTTCCTCGGCAGAGCTTGGCGCACACTTGCTTCTCTGGTGACGCTTAACTGCCCACAGCCCAGGGCAGGCTTCCCAGTTCTGCACCTGTCAACCGGAAAGTTATAGATGAGGGACCTTTCTTAGGATTCTGACTTTAAGCAGGGAATGTGGTTTAGCCTCATCACCTCCTCTCCCTGCCCAGGTCCTAAAGCCCCAATCCTTGACCATTCTCCTGCCCCCAGGGACCTCCTGCTTCTCCTTCATCACCGGGCACCCCTTGCTCGGCATTGTATCTTTGTGGCACCCACAGCGCATCCTTTCTTGCTTTGAAGTTAATTTTTTTTTTTTTTTTTTTAAATTCATAACTTCTGTGTGAACTGAAGATTCTTTCTTCCACCCTTTAGGTAAATCTGAAAGACTGAAAAGGTGCGAATTTTGTCTTTCTTTGAATCTGCCCTGTCCATTGTGGTAGCCACCAGCCATAGGTAGTTATTTAAGTTAGTTCAAATTAACTAAGATTAAAAAACTCAGTTCCTCTGCTCACTAGCTGGATTTCAAGGGCTCAATAGTCCCATCACCGCACAAGTTCTGTTGGACAGTATTGCTCTCAGTGGTTTCCTGTCTCCTAACTCACTTTCTCTCCCTCGCACAGGTCTATTTTGCTGTCTATACCTTCAAGGCACGAAACCCAAATGAGCTGAGTGTGTCAGCCAATCAGAAACTCAAGATCCTTGAGTTCAAAGACATTACAGGAAATACAGAGTGGTGGCTGGCCGAAGTTAACGGGAAGAAGGGCTACGTTCCATCCAGTTATATCTGCAAAACTGAGTACACCTGAGCCTGTTCTGCCTTCCACCCGACCTCGCTGCCTTTGCTTTCAGCCTGAAGGGGTCCGATGATCCCCTGAGAGGGCACCCGCTCCTGACACACGGGCCCTGTCCGCGTCGCTTAACCACGGCGCGGGGGGCGCACAGGATGAGCCTTGCTCTCCCTGATCGGGTTGTCAACCTTGTTGCTCACTAGAATCTGAAATGGACCCTGGGGCTTTGCACTTGATTTAGTCACCGTGAGAAGAGAGGCGAGCCCTGCGGTCAAGCTTTTGGAAGTGAGAAATTTCCAATCAGAAGACCTATGTATGCAGGAAGCCGTGCTATAGTGTTAGAACACGTTGGTATTGGTCACACCATGCTGAGTTTGGGGTGGCCCCGGGATCCGCTGACCGGACACTGACTTGGATGAAGAGAAGAATTATGGCTCTGGGAGCCCTCCTGGGCTGTGCTTCTACATGTGGCAAGGAGTTTGTCAGGACTGTACCAAACCCGGTGTATCAGAGCTTCTGGGACACTCCCAGTGTCCAGCACAGTCACACACACCCCCCGATTTCCACGGTCCCTAAAATACGACCTTCTGTATTCTTTGTTTCTTTCACTGCGTTCCCAGATTGGTTATACAAAATTTGGCTGCTTTCTTCTTTTCAGAAGTGGTTAGGGTCTTGATTTTCCTTTGACCCTTCATCTGAAAGGCTCGGCTGTCTTCCTTTGTTAGGCACAGTCACTGACGCTTTTCTGACAATCATCTCTCCTTTCTGTAGTCCATGGGCGACATCTTGTAGCCCTCTCCCCCTGGACTCAGTGATGACTGATGAGTGCTGCAGCCGGTCCATTGACAGTATCAGCTCTGCAGCGAGCAGCTGGATGTCTTTCTCCATCATCCATTTAGTCACATCCACAGATGCAGAAAACATAACATGTGACTTATTTGAATTAAGCTAAGCCGTTCCAGAAGTATTATATTATAGTTTATCTTAGACTTGGAAAAAAGATGTTCTATTTCACCACAACCTCCACGCTTCGGAGACAACATTCAAGGCCAGATAGATTCTAAAGTGCCTCGTCACACCTCCTGCCAGTCTCAGGAAGAGATATACACTGAGAATCTCCCCCTGGAAGTTCTGTTTTAGCAGGGTTCTTATTTTTAAGATCTTTCCCAGATATGAAGCCCACCTTAGAACAGGGAACTATGAATGTTGTCTGTAAGATCCAGGCCCTGCTTCTCCAAGCGCACATTTGGCCTTACATTCCTGGCGAGTTGGGGAGACACCCGTGGGCTCATCCACAGTGTTTGCTGAGCGTGGTCAGAAGGCAGCAGTGCAGGAGTCTCTTGTGAGAGTGTTTATATTTAGAGATGTTTATATTTAAGTAGTTATTTTATAAATAAAAGCATTTCTAATGGCCAAGAGTATCTTGATTTCCCTCCATGTCTACCCAGACCATTGTGACACCCAGATTCTGGGGAAATGGGAGAAGCCAACTGAAGAAGCAGGTCAGAATTCATTTTGTCAAATATTTTGACGGAATTTCTGTATTCTCAAAACATGTCCATGCTGCAGGTGGTTGTCACTTGCACTGTAAAGATCGCACAATGGAAGCCATCTCGCACTATAAAATTCTAACAGAATAGAAGAGCTGGAATCTCTAAGGGACAAGAATTTTCCCAATATTGCAGACACGGAAACACTAGAGATCAACTAAAACAAGGTCACTCGGCAGCCATTGAGGCAGGTTGAGGGCAGGGAATAATGGCAGGACTAGTGGCAGAGGTGGGATTGAGGACAGCACATGGGTGACAGTGAAGCCATCGCCCAGCATTAAGGAATGGAAAACAGTTGAGTTGGGCTGTGGGGAAAGAGCTTATAGGTCATCCAGGCCAACTCTTTCATTTTATGGACTAGGAACGTGGGATCCAAAGACATTCTGACATGCCCAAGTCGTACATCAAGTTTCTGATGGATTGTGAATTTAAACGTAGGCCTGCAGGCTGTCTGAGCCTGTACCCCTTGCTCTGAAGCCACTGTCTCATTTCCAACACTTAACTTTGTGATCGTGGCAACTTGCCTAACCTACACTGCAGTTTTCCTCATCTGCAGCAGAGATGGTGATACTGTCCACCTCAGAGTTGTAAGGATTCAGTGAGTCAGTACATGCAGAGGGCAAGAACAGCGTGTCAGCAAGATGGTGGAATGGGACTTTCTATCACTCTTCCATAGAAACATTTTGAAACAGCTATCCACACATGAAAATACCTTCATAAGAGCTAAGGAAACCAGGTGAGAGAGATTACAGCACCTGGTATAGCACAAATCAGAAATGACACATTGAAAAGGACAGGAAGGACAGTTTGACATTACATGCATCACCCCGGCCCCAACCTTAAGCAGCACAGCACGGGGAGAGAAGTGAGCCCCAGACCCCAGGCATATCTGCAGCATACATGGGTGGTTCATGGGTAATGTCTGGAGACCACCGCAAACACTCTTGTTTTGCTCAAGACCACACACCTGCCCACCCTTGCGTGATGAATATAATGCCTTCTGCATCCTTTTTGATCCTGCTGGCCAGAAGTTCCCAGGTATATAGTTCCCAGCATATATAGTTCCCAGGTTTCTAGCTTGGGAAAAGCATAGAAGAAAGCAGGAAAGTGATGAGTGCCAACAGGCCATCTTGCTGGAAAGTACAAAGAAATTAAATATGAAAAGGACGTAAACATGGCTTGTGCTTAGTACTGTGTTATGTGAGTCAACTCTTTGATCCTTCTTATGTTCTATTCTTAATTCAAACCATGGGGAAGAGACACCCAGAAATGCAGTCCTGGAAGGAGAACACGCCCCCCCAGGACTGGTTATTTCTAGCCAATTGCTGCTGCTCCCAGAGCGGCGTCTCCACCCAAAGCAGCCACCATCAGATTCCTTGTCTAGCGCTGCAGATCTGGCAGGAGATTAGTGTAAAGGAATCAAATTAGACGCAGAGAAGCAAAAGAGATCAAGGCCTTAGCAAGCCACCCTCCTCCTGTCCTATCTCAACACCTCCATGCACTTTAGGAGGTCAAGGTGGGAGGATCGCTTGAGGCCAGGAGTTCAAGACCAGCCTGAGCAACATAGTGAGACCTCATTTCTACAAAAAAATAGAAAAATTAGCAGAGCATGGTGGCTTGGGCTTGTAGGCACAGGTACTTGGGCAGCTGAGGCAGGAGGATCGCTTGAGCCCAGGTTTGAGGTTGTGGTAAGCTATGACAGTGCCACTATACTCTAGCCTGGGAAACAGAGTGAGACCCTGTCTCAAAAAAAAAAATTGCAAGTCATAGATCTAATAAGGGACTTGTATCCAGAATATATAGAGAAATCTTATAACTCAGCAATAAAAGACAAAAAACAAATTTTAAAATGCACAGAATATTTAAACAAATTTTCCAAAGAAGATATACAAATGGCCAATAACCACATGAAAAGATTGTCAAGATCATCAATCATCAGGGAAATGCAAATCAAAACTACAATGAGATATGAATTCACATCCACTAATATGGCTAAGATAAAATTTTTAAGAAGTTCAATATTGTAGGTAGATAGTTTTATATCTGGGTTCCTTATTCTGCTCTGTTGGTGTACATCTCTGCTTTTATACCATTATAACGTTGTTTTGGTTACTATAGCCTTGTTTTCAACAAAGCAGACAACAACATACACTGGGGAAGGGAAGCCCTATTCACTAAATGGATAGCTAGATGCAGAATGAAAGAGGACCCGTATTTCTCACCACTTACAAAAATTAATTCAATATGGATAAAAGATTTTTAAATGTAAGGCATAGAAACCATAAAAATTCTAGAAGAAAATTTAGGAAAAACTCTTTTAGGCATGGGCCTAAGCAAAGAATTTATGACTAAGATCCCAAAGGCAAATGCAACAACAAAAATAAATGGGACTTGATTAAATTAAAAAGCTTCTGTATAGCTGAAGAATAATCAACAGAATAGACAACTTACAGAATAGGAATAAATATTCACAAATTGTACATCTGATAAAGAGTTAATATCCAGAATGTACAAAAAAAGCAGCAAGAAAAAAACATTGAAAAGTGGGCAAAAGACATGAACAGAAGTTTATCAAAAGATGACAGATGGCTAACAAATTAAGAAATGCTCACCATCACTAATCATCAGGGAAATGCAAATTAAAACCACAATGAGATACCACCACCTTACCCCTGTCAGAAGGGCCACTATTAAAAAGTCAAAAAACAGATGCTGGCATAGATGCAGAGAGAAAGGAATGCTTACATACCATTGGTGGGACTGCAAATTAGTACAATCTCTATGGAAAAAAGTATGGAGATTCCTCAAAGAAATAAAGATAGACATATCCAGTAGTGGGATTGCTGGGTTAAATGGTATCTACACAAAGGAAAAGAAGTTGTTTTATCAAAAAGACACCTGCACTCAAATGTTTATTGCAGCACAATTCAAAATCACAACAATGTGGAATCAACCTAAGTGCCCATCAATTTATGAGAGGATTAACAAAATGTGATCATAGGGTATGAGGGCAATCTGGCTTCAATATCTGTCACCTCATTGATCATCAGCGTTGACTCAACTAATCTGGCTGGCTAGGCGGTGTCCCCCTCCTCCTTCGCTGTTCCATGTGCATCCCTCCCCATGCTGTACCCTCGGTTGAGGACGCCCTTCCCCAATAGAGAACTGTTATTTGGTCAAGGGTATATGAGTAGCTGTGTTCCTTGCTAGAACCTTCAAACAAGCTCACAAAGTGTGATTATATATAATTACACACATACACCCACTCCATGGAGTACTTCTCAGCCATAAAAAGGAACGAAATAATGCCTTTTGCAGCAACTTGGATGGTACTGGAGACCATTATCCTAAGTGAAGTATCTCAGGAATGGAAAAACAAACACCACATGTGCTCTTTAATAATTGGCCACTAATAGATGGGCATACATGGACAGAGATGTAAAGGTCATTGGAAATCAAGAAGAGGAAGGGAAGGAGGAGGGGGCAAAAACCTACTTATTGGATATAATGAACACTTTTATATGATGGGCACCACTAACAGCCCTGACTTAAGCATTATAAAAGGTAATCTATGTAACAAAAACATTTGTACCCTCCTTAATATTTTGGAATTTAGAAAAAGATGATATCTAGACATCAGCAAGATGGTGAGATAGGATTTTCCAGCACTCATCCCCCTACAACAGAAACATCAATTTGAACAACTATCTACATGCAAAGATACCTTCATAAGAGCTAAGGAAACTAGGTGAGAGGTTATAGCATTTGGGTATAGCACAGAAATAAGATACATTGAAGAGGGCAGGAAGGACAGTCTTGCATTACATGGATCACCGCCTCCACCAACCCCTGGCAGCACAGTATGGAGAGAGATACCCTCTGTGTAGGGGAAGGAGAGGGAAGTGAACACCAGACATTTTTCAGAACCCAGCACTAACCCCAATGGACCCAGTGGGGCCCAAACCCACCACCACAGGTCCAGGGCCCACATCTGTGTGCCCAGGACTGCCCCCCATAGGCTCTAGGCATACCCTAGTGCCAGCTTCCAGGCCTGTTCTTGTGGACCTTTAAGAAAGTTCAGTGAACTTCAAGAATATAGAGAATTCAATGAACTGAGGAAAACAATAAGTGACCAAAATGATGAATTTAACAGATTAAAATTATATATATATATTTTTAATTCTGGAGCTAAAAAATACAATGGCTGAGATAAAAAATGCAATAAAGAACATCAACAGCAGAATTGATCAGGCAGAAGAAAGAATCTGAACTTGAAGACACGTTGATTGGAAATATACAGTCAGGGGGGAAAAAAGAGAAAAGAATAAAAGGGAATGAAGAAAGCTTATGAGATTTATGGGATGTCATCCAAAGAGCAAATATTTGAGACATAGTTCAAAAAGAGAAACAAAAGGATAGAAAGCTTGTTAAAAGAAATAGCAGAAAGCTTTCTAAAGTGAAAAAACTCTGAGCAGATGGTAAGAGAATCTGACTTCCGCAACTATGATGCCCCTCCCTCCCAATCTGCCTGGCACCAAGTATGCAGAAACTTCCCCCCAACTCATGGTCTCTACACTGGAAAAAAGTGATATCAAAGTGGAAAATCAGCTTCGCCAGTATCATGGGTTCCCTGGCGGGAGACCCGTCCCTGCCTCAATACACAGGAAGTATCAGGAGTGCCGAAAGGGAGAAATAACACTTAGGGCAGCCAGAGCCAAAGGGGGGAGGTGGGACTACCATCCTCAGCCCTGAAAACTCTGATATATAACTCAACCAAAGCAGACACCAAATCAGAGTGGCTGTTCAACAGCACCACATTGTAAGAGGTTCATTCCACAGATTCCCTGGGCACAAACCCCTAGCCAGCCTTCCCACAGTACTAGGATATCCTCTTGAGGACCTCCCCCATTTGGAATGGGTGGCATTCTTGTTTACTAGAATGAAGGCAAATCTGGGTGTAAGGTGCCATCTAGTGCCAAAAAGGAGCCAGTGACCAAGCAGAGAAAGAAAAACAGGTAAATTACAGAGTCTCACAGCAAACATTTCCAATGGAAGCAAAAACAAGCCAGACAGAGAAGACTGGAATAAATAACCAACCCTTCAATGAAAAGACATAGACATATGTACACCCACAAGGAATAACAGCAAACAGGGAACCATGACTCCCCAAAAAGACACAGCAAGGAACCAGTTGCTAACAAGATGGCAAGGATTGAAAATAGCAGTTTTAAGGAAATTCAGTCATCTCCAAGAAAACACCAAAAAGCAATTCAGAAGTTTATCAGAGAAGTTTAACAAAGTTAAAGTTTAACAAAGATTAAAATAATAAAAAAACCCAGAAATCTTGAAACTGAGAAATACATTTGCTGAATTGAAAAGGTCATTAGAGGGTCTCAACAACAGAATAGGTCAAGCAGAGGAAAAAAATCAATGAACTCAAATATAGGCCCTTGGAAAACACACAGAGGGGAAAAAAAAACAAGAAGGGAAAAGAATATTGTTACCTCAAAAGACCAAATTTAAGAATTATTCGTGTTTAAGAGGGAGTTGAATAAGAGCAAATGGTAGAAAGCTTATTCAGAGAAATAACAGAAAACTTTCTAAAACTTGAAAAAGAGATAAATATCCAGCTACAGCAAGGTCCAAGCTACAGCAAGGTCCAAGATGCCAAACGGAGTTGATCCAAATAAGACTGCCCCAAGGCATATAATAAAATTCTCAAAGGTCAAGGACAAAGAAGATACTAAAGCAGCAAGAGAAGAGGTGAACAACATATAAAGGGGCTTCAGTTCATCTGACAGCAGACTTCTCAATGGAAACCATACACGTCAAGAGGGAGTGGGACATTTTCAAAATGCTACATGTAAAAATACTGCCATCCAAGAAACTTTATCCAGCAAAGCTATCCTTCAAATGTAAAGGAGAGAGAGAGTCTTTCCCAGACAAGCAAAAGATGAGAGAATTCACCACCAGATTAATTTTACAAGATATGCTAAAGGGAGTTCTTCAATCTCAAAGAAAATAAAGAATACTAACATGCCAGAAGAAAACATCTGAAGGTATAAAACCCACTGGTGAAATTAAATACACAAAGACAAACTCAGGATATTCTATTTTGTAACTGTGATGTGTAATCCACTCATAACTATAGTACGAAGGCCAAAAGACAAATCAAAAACAGTATTAGCTACAGCAACCTGTTAAGAAATAGGTCATATAAAAATACGTAAATTGATGTATAAAGTAAAAATGGGAGGAAGTGGAGTAAGAGTACAGAGTCTTTTCATTTTTTCTTTGTTTCCATTCTTTATGATTTAAGGTGCCATTTCTTTAACTTGTTGTATCTATATGGCATTTTCTATAAGCCTCATGGTAACCACAATGTAAAAACCTATAATAGATTCACTAAAAATAAGAAGCAATGAATTAAAACATACTACCAGAGAAAATCATTTCACCACAAAGACAGTAGAAAAGAGTTACAAAACCACCAGACAACAAGCCACAAAATGAGAATAGTAAATCCTTAGTATCAATAACACTGAATATAAATGGACTCAATTATCCAAGTATGAGGTAATGCATGTTAATTAGCTCAATTTAGCCACTCCACAATTTATATATTTTAAGACATGTACACCACCTATACTTTTCTGTCAATTAAAAAGTAGAATGCTAGAGCATTGCCTGACGTGAACAAATTAGAGACACGTGAAATCCAAATCAAGGGATTTAGATTTGATGAGACCGGTGACGAGAACCGCCTGTGTTAGGAAAGCTAAATGGTAACAGGGTGGTTTGGAGGGAGAACAGACAAAGGCAAGAAAAGCTAATTACTGGGAAAAATAAGATCAGCTGATCTGAGCCTAAGATTGCTTGAGAATGGAAAAAACTGTCTTATAAAGAACATGACATTGAAGAAATAATGGAATGACGGCAAACGAGATAGTTGGGATGGGAGCAAGTTTCTGAAAAGATGAGTTTTGGTTTTTTGTTTTAAATACTAGATGCCTTCTAGGCCCTTGCCTTTTTTTTTTTTTTTTTGTTTTAAAGAAACAGGGTCTCCCTCTGTCACGCAGGCTTGAGTGCAGTGGCATGATCATAGCTCACTGCAGACTCGAATTCCTGGGCTCAAGTGATCCTTCTGCTTCAGCCTCCATAGTAGCTGGGACTACGGGCATGTGCCACCATGCCCAGGTAAATTTCTTTTGGTCGCAACAGGGTCTCACTTTTGCTCAGACTTGTCTCAAACTCCTGAGCTTGAGCAATCCTCCTCGGCCTCCCAGAGTGCTGGGATTACAGGCATGAGCCACTGCTCCCAGCCTAGGCAATTTTTTTTTAAGTGGAATTTTTTACTGTGAGAAAAATAGCATTTACAAAAACCAGGGAAGGAGAGCGTGTGAGATGTTTCATACACAATAGAAGGAAACGTCATTGAAAAAAATTTCCAAATCCAGTTTGCCCACTTACTTGCCCTCACGACTTTTCTCCCCTTCCGTCTGGAAGCAGCTCTTCATTTGTGCTGTCATCCACCAGTTCTAGAACCGCGACTGGTGGTGGAAATCTATCATGTGTAAATGTAGACACCTGGCCTCCCTCCCCCTCAAGATTGTGAGGATCAGGTGAGACGGTCTGCAAACTTTTGTGAAATGTGCGCTCTAGGAACACATAGTTTCAATAAGGATTGGATTTTGTTTCATTCTGTTTTAATTAATTGCGGAGCTGGTATTCTGTTTATGAGGGTTTTATTTCAGAGTCAGGGATATGGACGGGCTCTAGAAGAAAACAGTTGTGCTCTGGATTGTGTTTGCCTTGCAGAATCTTACGCCTGCGGACCAAGAAACCTCAAGCTTTAAATGCTTCATCCTAAATCCTCTCTAGTCACCACACAACGCACAGGATTTTAAACTCTCCCACCTACTGATACATCACATTGATGAAGTTTTTACTGTCTTGCTTTTGCTGGGTGTGCCGCAGAGCGAGGATAGCAGTCTCCAATCTGTCTGAGCCCCTGGCTTATCTCATACTGCCCGCTGGAAGTTTCTGCAATTGTTAGTGAAGATCAAGTATTTTACATATTTCAAAAGGGGGTGGATTGTAGATTTTGCATGCTACACCTGGGTGTCTGTGCCTTAATACCATTCAAGAGATGGCCCTCAAGGAAGCAAGCAGATTTAGCGTTTTCCCAGAGGTAAGTTGTGGGGTGCTGGTGGGTGGGAGCAGAGCCTCTGGTTAGAGTAGCAGCAACGTGATCGTTCAGGAAACATTTATTGGGAGCAGGCAGATACATGGGACCCTACCGAGCCCAGGCACGTCTGCAGACTGAGCAGGACCATGTCACAAAGCAAGCCTGGGCACCGCTATGCCTAGGCTTCTCTGGGACACCCAAGAGGAGTCACACTCCAGTCATGTCCCACGGCACCCAGCCCTGAGGCCCAGGATTAGGGAAGCAAGGAGTGAGAGACTCTCACTCTGCTGCCATTGAAATCAACCCAGCTCAGTATGACAAGAGCCCTTACTATATAGCCTTTCAGCTGAGACCAAGAGAAGATTACCTCCAAATAGGATCAAGCTGAATAAGATCTTTGCAATTTCATACAAGAGGTGCCAGGCTTGAGTATTGTAACCAACTTTTAGTTTGGCTTAAAAGGCATGATTCTCTACAAATTCGAACTACAGGAGGATTTAAAGGTGGTCAGTGCATTGTCATTAAACTAACTTTAGTTGAAGAACATTGCCAATTTTATCAGAGCTACTTAGAAATAATATCATAACTAATAATAACTATTACCAGTTTCCTATTGCTGATATAACAAATTACCACAAATTCAGTAGCTTAAAATTTATTGTCTTACAGTTCTGGAGGTCAGAAGTTCAAAATCAACCTCACTGGGCTAAGTCAAGGTGTTGGCAGGACTGGCTTCTTACGGAAGTTCCAGGGGAGAACCCGTTTCCTTACTTTTCCAACTCCCAGGAGCTGCCTGAATGCCTGGCTCGCGTCCACTCCCTCCGTCTTCACAGCTGGCAGCGTAGTAGCTTCGTCTGTCTCTCTACGTCGACCATCACACCACCCTCTCTCTTGCGCTGACGCTTGCCTCCCTCTCTCTTATAAAAACTCTGTGATGACATTGGACCCACCTGGCTAATCCACGCTGCTCTCCCCATCTCAAGATCCTTAATCACACCTGCAAAGTTCTTTTTGCCACGGAAGGTAACACATTCACAGGTTCTGAGGATTAGGACATGGACATCTTTGAGGACCATTGTTCTATCACAGGTGTGAAGCCACATGACACTTTTGAGGCAAAGGATCTTTTTGAGAATGGAATGTGACCTAGTCCAGGCTACACAGGTGGCTCTAGAGCAGTGGTTAGCAAACCTTTTTTGTAAAGGGTCAGATACTAAATATTTTAGGCTTTGTGGGCCATGCAGTCTAACTCCTCAACTCTGTATTGCAACATGAAAGCAGACATAGATAACACAGACACAAAGAAGCACGGCTGTGTTCCAATAAAACTTTATATATAAAAACAGGTAGCAGGCCAAATTTGGCCCTTGAGCCATACCCCTACTCGAGGTCCAGCTAAAACAAAAAGATTCCATTCAACCATTAACATTGGAGTCAAGTATGCAGAAAGATTAGATTGTCTGATGAAGGAAAATGAAAAGCTACCCAGAGAGGTTTTAGCTTACAGATTTGAACTTACAAGCGTGCCAAGGTATTTAAGGGGCCAGGAAGTGTCTTTATGATACTGAAATGCAAGCCCTGACAAACCAGACCACAGTTTACCTGCAGATGAGCACTAACAAAGAAGCCAGCCAGGTATGGATGTTATTTAGCACCCAGTATCAGGAGAGACGCTTGTGACCAGAGCTAATCGTAAAACCAGTAGACAACTCACCAATCTCTTTACAGGTGGATACCAACCAACAAAGTTGTCCACAGATAAAATTCTGAGCAGAACGAGCTTATAGTAAAAATTTATAAGACATATAAGGAAATAAGACACCATGGATAAAAACCAACAGAAATAACAGTGGCAAAGAATCCAGGTGTTGGAATTATCAGACACAATATTTTTTAAAACTATTAAAAATTCAAAGTCCCCAGAAACATACGAAAGGATATTCAACCTCAATAATAAGCAGAGAAATGCAAATTAAACCCTCAATAAGATACCAATTCATACTCATCGGATTGACAAAAGTGTTTTAAATTGGGGTTCCCAGTTTGGCATTAGGTATGTGCATGTAAACGTGTACACACCCTCCCTTCCCAGATTATACTCTAGAGAAGCTCGGACACACGTATCCCACGAGATGTATACCAGAATGTTCATAGCAGTATTGCTTATAACTTTAAAAAGCATGGAAATAATTCTAATGCTCACCAATATTAAAATGGATAAATTGTAATGTATTTATACAATGCCAGGCCACACAGCAGTGAAAATGAATGAACTATTTGCATCAACATGGATGAATCTCAAATATTCAACAAAAGAATCGAGTCATAGAAGAATAATAAAAGTATGAGCCAGTCTATTTATGCAAGTTAAAAACGCACACTTTGTTTAATGATACATACAAAGGTGGTAAAACTAAAATGAAGGCAAGGGAGTAATTATGAAATTCAGGATCATGGTTGTCTCGGGGAGGGGTGGGCAGCAGGGAGGTGTGATCAAGGTGGGATGATCAAGGGGTTGCTACGGTGCCTGGTGTATATGTTTTCTTAATCTGGGTAGTGAGTGTTCACTTAGCCTTTTTTTTTTTTTTTTTTTTTGAGACAGAATCTAACTCACTTGCCCGGGGTAGAGTGCCATGGCATCAGCCTAGCTCACAGCAGCCTCAAACTCCTGGGCTCAAGCAATCCTTCTGCCTCAGCCTTCTAAGTAGCTGGGACTACAGGCATGTGCCACCATGCCCGGCTAATTTTTTCTATATATTTTTAGTTGGCCAATTAATTTCTTTCTATTTATAGTAGAGATGAGGTCTCGCTCTTGCTCAGGCTGGTTTCGAACTCCTGACCTTGAGCGATCCGCCTGCCTCAGCCTCCCAGAGTGCTAGGATTACAGGCATGAGCCACCACGCCCGGCAAATTTGTGTGGCTTTAAGCCACAAAGTTTGTGATAATTTGTTATAGCAGCTACAGGAAACTTAATACACTCCCACTCCAACTGCAATAAGCTCGGTATTGTTTTCTAAAAAAATCTACTTAAAAAAAAGTCTGTGTCCTAAGTCCCTCCCACCTCCATACCGCCTCTTCACAGCTGTGAAGTGTCTCAGAAAGCCTTCCCCACACCAGCAACAAGGCCTTTTCACAGCAAATACTATCATGATCATTAACCTGTGTGGTACCTCAAATGCATTTTGGGGACCTGGGCGCAGCCAGTTCAGCGTGAATGGTCGTCCTCCATGCACGGGTAATTTGGCAAGAGGAGTTTGCTGAGCCATGGCACAAGCCCTCCCCAGACTCCTGGACACAGACTGCAGACCCATTTGGCCACACCTCCTTTAGGCAAGCTCTGGGAGTGGCGAAGACAAGACTCCCAGGGTAGTGGGGCAGCTCCCAAGTCCCCCAAAGTAAAGCTGGAACAACTGATAACCTTCCAGTGGTGTAACAGACTGGGTCTGTCTCAACACTATCTGGCTAATTCTTTGTTCCCAGTCAGCAATCTGCCCAGTGTCACTGGCCCCACGGCTGGGAGGGCAGGGGAGCTGGAAGCCTGCCTTTTGAGGATCCTATTCTGTTTCTGTGCCTTAATTTCTCCTGCCTGGTTAAGGTGGGATTGTGCCAGGCAAGGCCATCTCCCCCCATCTTGGCAGGAACCTTGGTGTTTCTGATACGTGAGAGTTGAAGTCTTAAAGGAAAGGTAAAAACAGATAAAGCAACAAAAAGGCAGAAGAGGACTATGGGGATCATAAACATGCAGGCAACCCTGGCAAGAGGCTCTGTTGGCTCCAGATGGTGAGACTGGAGTTCTACAGCAGGGGCAGGATTAGGTGGGTTTTTTTTTTGTCTCTTTTTAGGTTAAGTACATTGGCTTAGGGACAGGATCCTATTCTAGGGTTAAGGTGGATCTTAAGAACCAACTTGCCCAATGCCCTCATTTTAGAGGTAGAAGGAAATGACTTGCTCAAGGTCACACAGTGTTTTTGGATGTAGCACCAGGAGTAACCCCGGTCTTCCATCTCCTCACTAGGCCTCTTCACTGTCTGGGTACCGAGAAAGAGTGGGAAGATAGGGGCAAGTACCCTACATTTCTCATTTTAATTTTAAAAATGTATTTTATTCAACTCGGAAAATGAGTACAAATCCCTGGGTATTTTGGGGAGTGGGGCAGAAAGGGGAAAAGAGGAGTTGAGGCAAGGTAGGGACATCACAGTGGCTGCCTCAAGTCCCTGCCCAGGTCAGAGGTGGGGAGGTGGTTTGAGCAGGGGGGCTCAGGTCCGGAGGAACACCATGGTGAGGAGTCCTGAAGAGGGGACAAAGAAAGAGCAGGGTCATGTAAACAGCCATGGGGCTCAATTAGCTCTCCCCGAGCCCACACTCCCCTTTCTCTGGGGCCTAGATCCCCAGCCACGACTGTGCTCACCCAATACGTAGGCTGCCACCAACTTTTGTCCCAGGGAGACGTGCAGGACTTGAGGCAGCTGGCTGCCAAGTTCGTCCTGGAGTGGGAGCAGCAGGAAGGCCACAGAGACGATACCCGTCAGCAAGAACAGGAGGAAGGAGCTAGTGGCCAGTTGCTGGTGGGGGTCTGAGAAACAAAGCTCATCAGAAGCTGTGGCCTCCATGCTGCCCAACCCAAGGGCTCAGGGAGGAGGCTGAACATGGAAGGCATATCTACTTTTCATTGCCTGCCAGGGGCATGCTGCACAACACAAGAAACTGTCTCTCCTCTGGTCCCTCAGCATTTACTCTGTCTTCACAACCATCTTCCATGCACCTATCTGACAGGCAGAGACCTCTCTCTAACTCCCATACCCAGCACACAACTCAGTAGAGCATTAATTGTTCAGTACAGGTTTCCTATTGAACTGAACCGAGCTGGCACATGACAGGAAGTACTGCAGTTAGATCTAAGGAAGAACTTTCTCCTCTAAGTAGAAGTCAGAAACCAGAGAAATTGCAAAGTCTTTTTTTCCCCTTTACTTGATATAAAATCTCAACTCCTAGGAATTTTTCCACCAAAAGGCAAAAGACTGCCCAACAGACCTCTTCAAATCCAGCATAGCTCATCTGTAGGGTAATGCTAGGTCCTCCCTCCCTACAGAACTCAAGAATCCCCATCTCCCAACTTACTCTCCTGGACGTGTTTGGCCGTGGGTGGTGCTGTCCCAGCAGGAGGCCCTGGGTGGGGTGTTGGGTCGGGCTGTCCCTGAAGCTCAAGGGGGTATGCTGGAGCCCTCAGAACCGAGGTGATGTCTTTGCGTCCCACTACTCGGCCCTCAGCGCCCTCCTCAGACAGCTCAATGCGGAAGCGGTCCTGGATGTCATAGTGGCTGGGAATGGGGGCCACGTGGCGAATCACACTGGTTCCAAGGTAGGAGAGAGGCCCATTGAGGGGAAATGAGTGAGAGGCACTAATCCAAGTAAATCCAGGCCTCCCCCCACAGAAGCCTTTCCCTTAGAGAACAGACAGGGTGGGGAAAACATGTTAAAGAGGACAAGGTCTCAGACCTAAGACAACAGGTGGCAGTGACCCCTGGCTTCCATCAGCCTCCCCACCCTCTCAACTCACTCACATGTCAATGCAGGACTGAGGCTTCACATATCCTTCTGCGTCAAACACCCTGTATTTGGCAGGTGCTGTGCACAGCACTGGAGTACAAAGACAGGCAAAGAGACCCTAGACAAGCCCTGCCCATGGTGGGTCACTAGAGTTCCCTCTGCCTTGTACCCCAAGGCTGGACATGACTCTTCCAGTCCACCAAGGCTGGACATTTGACCCTATCCATCTGATTCCTCCAGCCCACACAGACTTTCAGTGTCCTGCCGCCAGCCCCTAGATCCCTTGCATGAGGTGCCCATCCCTTTACCTCGGAAGCGAAGCGCAGTTCCTGTGGGGTTATAGAGGGTCAGCAGTTGCCTGGGTCCGCTCCGCTGGTCCGCTCTGAATACTAGATCCGGGGGAAAGACGAGGACCGGGACAACGGGTCCCAAGGGAGGAGGGGCGCCCCGGGACCCCCGGCTAGGGGCCCCCGGGCCCACCAGCTCCTGGTCCTGGGGCGCCCCACGGCGCATGCAGGCTCTGGGCGGTCGGACATCCGAGGGCAGAGCTCAGGGGTCAGGGCCTGGAGTCTAGAGCTGCGGGCGTGAGGGGCGAAAGGGGACAAGATGAGCTCGTGGGGCAGGGCCTGCACTGATGCCACCGCCGCCGCCTCAGAACCCCGCTCAATGAGGCTCCCGCAGAGAAGGACGCGGGCCTGCCCAACTCTTCCCTCTTTCAGCTCTGCCCCAGGTTCCTTTAGACTCGCCCCCAAACCCCACCTCGATGGCCACGCCCACCCCGCTAAACCCGGCCCCTCGCAGCTTCCAACCCGGGCCTTCCCTTCAGAACAGGCTCGCGATTTCCATTAGCCCCGCCCCGCCTCAGGTCCCGCCCCTTTCGGGCGCTCCGGGGCTCCCGCCCCCTCTCTGGCCAGACTCCGCCCGCTACCGCGGCCTCCTGCAGAGCTGCCGTAGACACCTCCTGCTTTCCAGGAGACCTTGTCTGCGTCTCCGACCCCTCCCTGAGCTCCCGCTTCCGAATGGCCGCTCGTGCTGTGACACCTTGTGGTCATAGCATCTGCCAATCAGCTTGTGGCCAGACCAAGTATGCCGTGTTCCGGAGAGTCCATTCTGCACTTCCGCCGTACGACCTCTGTCATTGGCCAGGGCGGCCTCGTTTCCGCCGTAAGTACGCGCCAATTGGTGCTCTTATAGACCACACAGACCGCCCCCGCCCCTGGCGCCCGCGATTGGCTCGACCCCAGGGGCGTAAGAATTTTACTGGCGTCTCTGGATCGAATCCTAGCCCTGAAGTAATTCGGAGAGACAGAGGCGGGGCTTCGAGCTGGGCTTTGTTCCTTCCTCACCACTCTGAGACTGTCCAAATTGTTGGATCTCCCACGAGGAATCCCTTTTCCTCCAATTCAACTCCAGGCTCTCCTCCTAGAAGCCTCTGCAGCAACCAAAGCTTATTTCCTGTTGTACTGGTTGGAGGTTGCTCCCAGCTGGGA
Source organism: Lepilemur ruficaudatus (assembly GCA_963574885.1). Taxonomy (NCBI): domain Eukaryota; kingdom Metazoa; phylum Chordata; class Mammalia; order Primates; family Lepilemuridae; genus Lepilemur; species Lepilemur ruficaudatus. The sequence continues at coordinate 72,653 of CAUYRT010070221.1, read as the reverse complement.
CTCGGATCTGCGCCCAGCCCGGGCTTGTCTCCTGTCCCTCTCCTTCCTGTAAGGGGCCTGGGAAATCACTCACATTTGCACAGGGAATTAAGATTTGCCAAATGCTGTCACTTACATCATCCTTCGAATCTTCACCTCCTTTTACAGACGAGGAAACAGCCTGGGTAAGGTGAAAAATCTCACCCTAAGCCACACAGTTAGCAGTGGAGCAAAAACAAAGTTGATCTTGTCTGAAAGCCTTCCCGGAGCACCGTATCATATGTAGAATACTCCTATACCCCTTTGTTCTCCTGTCCATGCTTTTGTTTTCTTTATAGCACTTATAGTACTACTTGACATATTGTTTCTCTCTCCTCCAGGAGAATGTTTTCTCCTCTCCACAAGAGCAGGGACTTTGTTTTGTTTTCTGTTGTATCTTCAGCATTTAAAACAGTGCCTGCCATTTGGAACGAACAAATAAATGCGTGGCTAGGATGAGCTTTGAGCCGAGATCTGACTGGACTTAGGAAGAGAATCCTGGCCTGAGAAAACAGCAAAGCCCTAATTCAGAAGTGTACTAGAAGCCAACAACGAGAAGTGAGGCGACCAATGTGCCTGGAACTGACTGGTGCAAGGGAGACAATAGTAAGAGATGAGGGGGGAGGGAGAATGCTGATTACCTAGAGCCTTGAACCCACGGTAAGACTTTGGATTTTATTCCTAGACCAATGGGAAACTACAGGAGAGTTTTGAGCAAAGGAGTGACAAGATGTGACTTAATTTTAAAAATACATTCTGTATAGTAAATGTCTGTTGAATAAATGAATGAAAGCAGGAAAAGAAATTCCCCAAGATGGGCCCCTAAACCATAGCAATGAAGACCTGACCCCTTCCTCAGTTAAGAAATATTTATTTGGATAAGAAAGGGGACCCAAGGGCTAGGGCTAGGGCTGGAGCTGGCCTAGGTTTCAGGCCTGGGACTCAGCAGCCCGTGAAGGTTTGGAGGGGCACTTCCTCTTGCTTAGGTTGGTGAGGATCTGGTCCTGGTTGGGCCGGTAGAGAACCACAAAGCTCTCTGGAGGAAGTACGGGACCTCTGTTCTCTTCCACCTGGCCCATCAGCAGATAACTGGCTCCTGGGAGAGAGGGGAGGGAGGGATTGAGAGCTCCTGTGGTTGCCGCAAGTCTTGCAAGGTATCTCTTCACTCACATTCTACACCTCAGTCATCTTAGTGCAGCTAAGTCCCCTCCTCCCCATTTCCCCACATCTTTGTTACCTTTCTTCATGGAGGGGCACTGCTTGCAAGGCACGTAAAACTTCAGGGAGGTGTCAGTGGGTGGAGAGGGCAGGTCCAGTCCTCCGGTTTTATAAGCACCAATAAGACTCACAGTGACAGTGAGGCCCTCCCCTGGGCCCCGAACCATGGACTTCACTGTTGCAGTCACCACTGTGGGAGAATGAGGGTGAGAGATGATGGAATGGGAGGCCAGGGCAGGACTAGAACCAGTAATGGGGGGTGCTTAGAGGAGCTGGAATCAGGGGCAGAGCTTCTTACCCAAGTTGCTGGCACAGAAGTTGCTCTGTAAGGTGCCTGTCCGCTGGCACTGCTTTGGGCAGGGGACACTGGGTGTATCTAGGAGGAAGGGGGTGCTGTTTGTAGAGGGAGACCTACTCAGCAGGTAGGAAGGACCACTTTCCCCATAACAGCCTCATTGATTTTAATTCGTTCAGAGCTCTATGGGCTGGACATGGTGGCTCACGCCTGTAATCCTAGCACTCTGGGAGGCCCAGGCAGGAGGATCGCTCAAGGTCTGGAGTTCAAGACCATCCTGAGCAAGAGCGAGACCGTCTCTACTAAAAATAGAAAGAAATTAATTGGCCAACTAAAAATACATATAGAAAAAATTAGCCGGGCATGGTGGTGCATGCCTGTAGTCCTAGCTACTTGGGATACTGAGGCAGAAGGATTGCTTGAGCCCAGGAGTTTGAGGTTGCTGTGAGCTAGGCTGACGCCATGGCACTCTAGCCTGGGCAACAGAAAAAAAAAAAAAAAAAAAGAATCAGAGCTCTATGGAGCTTTGGGTCTCAGCACCCAGTAAGGCCATTGGCATGGAGACACAGTGAGTGTTGTATAAGTGAATGAAGAACTTTTTGAAACAGCTCCCTTCAGTCCGTGTCCTCTTCTTCCCCTTTCCAGACTCACCAGGGCCCACCGGAGTTGCCCCTGGTTTCTCTGCAGGTGGAAGTCGAGGTTTGGTAGGTGCCTTGACTTTGGGCCCAGTTTCTGGTTTAGTGCCAGGGCCAAGAAGTCGGGTGTCCTCTCCTGGGCTCCGGGCTGGCCCTTCCTCAATAGCGCCCCTCGGTAGGATCCTGTAGGAGGCTGAGAAGCCATCGGCGGTAACGCTGAGATCTGAGACAAACTGTACGAGGAGTTCGTTCCCTTCCGAGGAGATGCGGCTGCAGGTGGCGGGGCATTGGGGGCAGTGTCAGGGTGGGCTGTGCACCGTGGCTCCCTCCCCAGTCGGGTGGCCTTTTAACCTCTGCCCTCCCGTCAGTTGCACTACCTTCCCAACTTCGCAGAGCTCCACTCGCCTGTGGACCCCGGACCAGGAGTCAAGCTTCCTCTTTGCCCGGAGGCTACCTGCTCTGCCCACCCGCTTGCAGCCCTCCAGTCCAGACACAACCCCTTCAGCTTAGCCCTACCGTTCAAAACTGCCACGCGGACCCCTCCCTTTCTCACCTGGGGAAGAGGGGACGCTGGGACCCACCGCCCACCCAGTTCCCGCCCCCTCACCCTGGGATCGTGTCGCCGCAGAACTTCCCCAGCCTCTTGGCGTCGTCGCTCGTGGCTCCATTGAACACGCTGACCGAGTCGTAGCGGCAGTAGGTGTCCGGCTCCAGGTCAAACTTCTCGAAGGTCAGCGCGATGACCTGGCAGCAGGCCAAGGCAGAGCTGCGCGGCTGGACTGTGGCGCCCGTACCTCTCACCGCCTCCTCCCGGCCGCCTCCTGGGCTCAGGCAGCAGCTCCCACTTCCGGCTCCTGCGTCCCCTGAACCCACGCCCCCTGGACCCTCACCTTAATACGTTCACACCACAGCCTGGAGGACTGCACCCACCCACGGGACCCTGCAGGGGCGTCCGTGGAGGTCCTCGGCAAAGTCCAGTCCTGGCTCACTCTCAAGGGACAGACCTCCACCTCCCACCCCACCCCCGCCACCAGCACCACACAGTTTATATCTGTACCGTGTACCTCGCTCTCCTAAGACTCGTCACACTTGCAATTTTACATTTTTTTGTTTGTATGCAAGCAGGACCTGGGTCTGGTTTTGGTGCCCACCAGCGTAAGGTCAGTGTTCAGGACATAAAATCGTTCAATAAATCTTTGCTGGCTACATGCTGGAACGCAACGCCTGGGTCCCCAAGGGCAGCCTGGGCAGGGGGTCGGTACCTGGTCTGGGGGCGCGATGATATGCCAGGAACAGCTGATGCCCGGGGGGTAATCGGACTCGGGCCAGTTGGGCGTGGTCAGGGTTCCCTGGGCCTTCTCCAGCCGCCCCCCACAAAATTGGTGCTCTGGGGAGGGGAAAGAGGAGCGGGGGTGGGGGACGGTGGAGACCCTCGGTCAGCTTGAGGAGAGCTCTAGGCTGGGAGCCTGGGCAGGATGTCTGGGTCTCAGGATGAGGGGACAAGAAGGGTGGAAAGCAGGGGTAAGTTAGCAGAGAGGAAGCCGGGAGGAGCAGGGCTCAGGGAGCTCTTGGACAGCTGGCGCCCAGGTGGTGGTGGAAGGGGGAGGAGAAACTGGCTGGACGTACTCCCTTCTTGTCCCTCCCCGACCCGTGGCCACACCGCGCCTCTTCCCCTAGGAGATCCCATCTCCCCGGCCTGGCAGAAGAGTTTCCTTTGTAGGCTGGAGAGCCCACGCTGTAAGGGTGCCCTGGACTTGGGGCACAGCCCCTGGGGCCACAGCCCCCGAGGCCCCTTTGGGGAGATCCCTGCCTGAAACATTTCAAGGGAGACTTTTGCCGCCAGGAGGGGGTGATGGGACCGCAATCGGGAGCCCAGAGCTGGGCACAGGGGGCTCCGGGTCAGGGGAACCTATCAGTCCCCTAGCCCTGGGGTGCCCCCTCGCGCCCGTCAGAGGGAGCCCGATTGCGGACGGGGGCGGGCAGTTACTCACCATCCCAGTAACCCCAGGCCGCCCATTCCACCCGCGGGTCGGTGACCCATTTCCGCCTCGCGCCTGGGGGGGGGCCTGGAAGAGGGAGTGGGTGGGTGCGGGAGGGGGGAGAGAAGACGGGGAGGAGGGACTGAAGGGGCAGTTAGTGAGGAACGTGGGTAAGGGAGATGTTGGGGGCCCTAGGCTCTCGGGCGCTGGGAGTTTGGGGCGGAGGTTAGGGCTGGGGGTGGGGCCTGCGCCAGGGCGGGGCCAGGAGAGGGGAAGGCGGAGGTGAGGGAGGTCTCACCAGTGCCCGAGGTGGCCCGCCCGCTGTACCAGAGCAGGAAGCCTCGTCCTCCCGTTCCCTCGTCCGCCGTCATCCTCAGGGTCACTTGGTTGCCGGGGGCAACTATGGGTGCCGGCCTGAAAGTCCCGCAGAAGCGTCCGAGCCGCTGGCCCGAAGTTCCAGACCCAGCAAAGACCTCCAGAGCATCGTAACGGCAGGCGGGGTGCAGCTCCAGGTCGAAGACTCGGAAGGAGAGGGACACAGTCTGGCCCTCAGGGACCTGACGGGACCCACAAAGTCAGGCCACACACAGCCCAGGCAGAGGGCATCTCCCCTTTCCCAGGCAGGAACACAGCAGAGGGTCTGGTCTCTGCAGCCCAGCTTGTGGCTTGTGCAAGGGACAAGATGTGAGTTCTTTGGAGAGATTAGAGAGGGCCGGAAGGTTGGGAGTGGAAAATCAGAATCTGGGCGCAGGGTGAAGAGCTAAGGTGCGAGGGACTTGTTATTGTGGGACTGATTCCCTTAGTGACCAGAGAGGGGAGAGGACCTAGACCAACCCCAGGTTGAAAAAGTGGTGCTGGTGGGCGGGTTAGCAGTCAGGTCTTTGCCTCTGAGACTTTGTTTGATAAGAGGTAGTGACCAGAGGGGCCTTCTCACCGTCACTGTCCAGATGCATTCCTTGTTGGGGGGGTAGAGGTTGGGGAAACCCTCACTTGCCACGTAACCTGACTCCCCAGTCACATCTCCTCCGCACAGGAACACGGGTCTGGAGGACAGAAGAGGGATCAGTCAGGAGTGGAGAGATGGGGATGGGGTAATGGGGACAGAGGCTGGGGGAAGAAAGCCAGGGGGAGGCAGGAGAAAGGTCTTCAGGGCCCCAGGGCAGCCTGAGCTGGCCAGGATGGGATTGGGGTGGGAAAGACTCCAGCAAAAGATAAGGATAAGGAGAAAGTGAGACCAGCAACTGGACCAGACCTCCAACCCCCCACCCCCACCCCAAGAGAAATTCCTGGTCCTCACCCCCACCCCAAGAGGAATTCCCGGAATCCTCCTCGGCCCCCCTTCCTCACTCTCCCCCCTCCCTCTGCCTGGCAGTCTGGGACAGGAGCCGCCTAACTACTTCCAGATGTGGACACAGCCACGAGGCAGTGGGGGGGGGGTGATGAGGGAATGAACAGCAGCAGCGATGGCCCTCAAGTTGAACCCAGAGGCCAGGTCCCTGAGCTTCCACCCTTTGCCCTGTCCTGTTCCAGCTAACTGCTTGAGTGTCTGACTCCCAAGTCTCCACTCGCTGCCCCCACTCCCCCCACAATCTCTAATTCCTTCCTGGAATCCAGATGTCCAGCTGCCAGGCAAGTTCAGTCTTGGCTCTCTCAGGGTCTGTGGGGGGCCAAGGGTCTGGGTGATGGGAAGACTTAAGAGGCCAGAGGATGAAGGGTAGAAGGATGGGAGCAGAGATGACCTGCTGGAGACCATGATCTTGCAACAGAGGGAGAGGACTATGGGGCCAGAGAAGGGTAGGGCAGTGGGAAATCTCGGGAGTGATGTGTCAGCAAAAGAACCGGCAAGATCCACAGGCATAACCCCCCAGGAATCAGGGTTTTTGAAGCTCACTCGAGCTATCTGGAAGATGCCAAGAGACCTACCTGGTGTAGTTGGGGGTCTGGCCCTGGGCGAAAGGAAGCAGGGCCCAGGCAGTGAGGAGGGGCCCCAGGAGGGAGGCTGTGGCAGCAGGCAGCATGGCTGGGGGGCAGGCGCTGGGGTCCTCTAGACAGAGGCAGCAGCTGAGTTCAGCAGCGGCAGCAGCAACAGCAGGATAATCAGTGCCAGATGAGGCAGCCTGGGGTGTGTGGGCGTGGGGACTGGCCAGTGGGGCGGGCGGCGGGGAAGGCGGGACAGGGAGAGTAGAGCTGGGACAGTGGTTGAGTCCAGGGACCTCTCTAGGTCTAGGACACCTCAATATTGACCTAAGTAGGGGGTGGAACAATGAGGGGCAGAGGCCATAATCCAGGAATCAAGTCCTGTCATTTGGAACCCTACTCTGTCCAGCACCCCCGAGCACCCTGCAAATACAGCCTCTGGGCCTTGTGAGGACCCCCGAGCCCCGGAGCCTCCTCACTCCCTGCTTCCTGGGCACCAGAAGTGCTTCCTTAGACTCTCAATCCTTAATCGCTCACCCCCTTCCTGGCCACCCCACCCCCAGCTCGTTTTCTGCTTCAAATCGCTACTGCCTTCTCTTCACACTTGGGCCAGGCTAGGTCAAGGAGAAAGAATTCTGCTCACTTGTTTTCTCTCCCACATGTTTGAAGGTACAGGAGAGAGGCAGGGAGGCATGGCATGTGGATAAAGGCAATGTCCCTGTAACTGAGGAAGAGGCAGAAAATGTAAGGAGGAAAGGACAAATGAGACCACACCTGGGAGGTAACAGCAGGAAGAGCAGAGGGGGGCTGACATCACAGGAATGAGGAAAATGGGCAGGATGCTTTCTGGGGTCAGAAGGAAGTGGCCACCCCATGATGGGATGGGGGTGAGTCTGGTAGACAGAGGATCCAAGTGGGGGATCCAAGTAATATAGGCTGACAGAGTCGTACCAGAAGGTGGGGCCAGGACTTCCAAGTCAAAAAGGCTGGGTGGCCTCTTGGAAGGGGATAGCGAGCTGGAGGGTTCAGATGCCCTCAGCTGCACAACTGAGAGCTACAGCAACTGCTACTCTGCCCTCCTTCGCCCACCTGCCCCGGCCCCACGTCCCTCCCAGGCCCCAGGCTTCCAAACTGGGCCTCGCTTCAGCCTTTTATTCTATTTGTCCATCAAATCTCTTGTCCATGATAGTCAGGTTGGGGGGCCCCTCCTGGGCAGCCCCCTGAACATTTTACAAAACAGTTTCCTGCCCTACCCTGCCATGTCTGACAGTCCCCACCCCCTGTGACCCCATGCACACACAGTGTTCATTGCTACCATTCCAGCTCTCCTTAGCCCCTGGCCCAGGGCCAGACTCCCTCCAGGGGTGAGGCTAGGAGAGGGGGGGTCAGCTCTCAGGGGGTGGGGGGCCTGGGCCACCCCCTCCAGCAGCTCTTTGCAGCATGTCCAGGGCCTCCCAGAAGAAATCCTTCTGTGCAGCCATCAAGGGCATCCAGCCCACGATCTCCTTCATCTTCTCCATGCGGTCCTGCAGTGTGGGGCAACTGTGGATCTGGCTGAGGTACTCCTCGCAGGCCCGGGCCGCCCCACCAGGGTCCTGGGGTGCTCCGGCCCCTAGGCTGGGTTCCGGAGTCCCCACCACCCTGCTGGCTGGCAGATCCCGATAGGAAGGGTTGTGCTTGATGTCATGGCTGGACAGCATGTAGAGGCACTCTCGGGTGGAGCAGAGGGAGCAGGCACACAAAGGGACCTTGGAGGAGAAAAGAGGTGTGGCTGAGTGGGCCTGTCATTGCAGGGGTCCCAGGGAGCTGAGGCTAACCTGCCTATTATGTTCTTCTCTCTCAGACTAGCCCTGAGCCAGCAAGTGAGCTACAGCTGGCTAAGTCCCAGGGTCATGTGAGGTTGGATGAGGCCAGCAGGGTCTGCTAAGGGAGAGAGCCGTGCTGCGTGGCAGGAAAGGGAGGTGGTATGGTGCTGGGGTAATGGGACTCCTGGGTCCCTGCAGAAGTCCCAGCTACAATCCTGTGGGCTACCTGGTTCTATTGCTCTTGCCTCCCCTGGTTGCCCATGTGCCTGATCCTGCTGACCTTGATGTGGAGCTTGACGAAGGAGGCACTTCCCTTAGGCCAGCCAGGTAGGCGGCCCCCAGCCCCACAGCCGCAGCCCAGCAGCTCCTTGCTGAAGTCCAAGCCCTGGCTCAGCACCAGGGAGTGGTTGAGGCCGCACCACAGGGCAATGGGACATTGCAGATAAGGTACCTGAGGACACATGGCCAGGGTCCCTGAGTGGAAGACACCCAGGGACTGAGGGACCCAGGCCTGAGAATGGTGACTGGAAGACTCAGGCAGAATGTAAACTAGGGAAGGAAGAGGTCTGCCCTGCCGACCACTGCAGCCCCCAAGAGTCTGGCCACGTGGGATTTTGTACTTCTGTTTGTACCTCATCTTTGCTCCCCAGAAAATACGCTCCTTGCCCGAGGCCAGGGCCTGCTATCTAGCCCCTCCTTCTCAGCCCAAGTGTCTGTGCCAGTCCTCTCACCCTGCCTTCCAGCCTCAGGGGAGGACTAGCCTTCTTCTTCCCCAGGGTTAAGGCCCTCCTCCCTCCTGGTATAATTCCAGGTTAGTACCCCCCGAGGAAGGACCTTCCTTCTCTAGCATTTTCAATTTATCATATCATTCTCTTCCAAAATGGCCATCCTATTTCAAGAAAACATTTCCATCTGATGCCAGCTGCCTCCTATCTCTCTCTTTTAAGCAGCACGGTTGGTTACATGACCACTCTGAGGTTGACCACATTCTTGTTCCTTACCACAGGCATTCTTTCCTGAACCTCCTTGTGATCTGGCTTCTCTCCCTACTACGCTACTGACATGCTCTCTCCAAAGGCACTTGACCTCCCAGCTGCTAAATCCCAGGGCCTCTCCTGCATGCTCATTCTCCTGACACTGTTAGTGCTTTAATTCTGAAGACACAGATAAGTAATTTATGGTCATTATAGGAAACTTACAAAATATTGGCAAGCAAAAATTAAAAAGTCACTGGAAATCCCACCACCATTAACATCTTGCTAGATAGTCTTCACTATTGCTTAAACAAACACACATAAATTGTATATTTTTAAACAAAAATGGAATGTACTTTGTAAACCATTTCATAAATGTTTTTTCATCTAAAAATACTGCATGACCACCATGTCAGTAAACGTACTTCTACAATGTTGTCACACTGTCACCCTTCCACCCACCCTGTCTGAAACTTCCTGCTCCCATGGCTTCTATGATATGGCGTTAGAGGGATGTGCGTGTCCCTCTTAGCTCAGAAGCATCTCTTCATCACCCCCTGCCTACTTGGGGCTACTGCCCACAGCTGCTCCTCTATCTCTATTTTTGTGCTTTCAACCTTGTTCCAACTTGGAATCTAATTGCCAGCTAGACATTTCCAATTTAGTGTTTTACTCTCACTGCAGGAAGTCTAAATTCACTCTTTTCCCTCAAATCAACATCCCCTTTCCAAATCTCATATTTGTTGGTGATAATATCTTTGTTCCGGAGCCAGCGCTGTCTTATATATCCTTCTTCTTACATCTAATCGGTTTTGAGAGCCTGTTCGTTATCTTCCAAAACATCTCCTACATCCATTCCTTTCCATTCTTGTTGCTATGGTACTAGCCCCAAGCTCTTGTCTCAATTGCTGCTATCAGTCAACAGCCTTCCAGTGGGCTTCCACTCTCCTTCCTGTGCACTAAGGCCAGCTGACATGTTCTCAGTCACCCTTTGGAGACTGCCTTCTCCTGCTCCAGAATGCAGTAACTCTTCCCTAAATCTCTGCCTCTCCAGGCTTGTGCCACTTACACCACCCCATATCTCACTGATTCCTAATGCTCTCTCTGTGCTTTGGTTAGGCCTGTCTTGTCAATGTCCCAGGTACGTGCAAGCTTTGTCCACGCCCTCATCCCCATGGAATGTCTTTTCCTACCCCACCTGAATGCTATCTAACCCATAAGGCCCTGCTCACATCTCATCTCCTTCTAGTTACTCTAGCCCACCCAGGCCTTCCACCCCTTCACTAAATCCCTATTGCACTTAACGGTGCACTGCACAGAACTCACCTCACAGTGCCAACCCTGGGTAAAACCTGCAAGAGTCCCACAGGCGTTACATACTGACTGGCTTAACTTTCCTGGGGAGTAGAAAGTGGATTCTATTCTATGGAAATTGGAGAAGTTGACAGATCCAGCGGTTAGGGAACTGGAGGAAGGGGGTCAGGATGACAGTTGCTGGGAAATAGTCTCACCTGTGTGGGTTCCCCTCGGTCCATTTTGTCCCCTGTTCCCAGCTGCCCATATCTGTTATTTCCCTGCATAAATATTCGGCCAAATTCATCCACCAGGCCAAGGTGATTGTAGCCAAGAGCACAGAAAAGAATCTAGGAGGTAAGTTAGAAATGGGAGGTAGGCATTCGGTTCCCTCCAGAGGAATTGTGAGCTCTGCAATCTCCCAACCACTAACGTCCCATTCCCAGTTAATCTCTTTTGGCCATGCCCTCTATGTTAGCCCTCTCCCTGGGTCCCCTGTCCCTCCTGCTCAATCATTCGATTCCTGCTCATATTTCAGACCCTCAGTACCTTCCAATTCCTAAAGCCCCACCCCTCTGGTCTGCCCCATCCCTCCAGGATCCTCCTACCTTGGCTGGCAGTGAGAGAGCAAGTGGCATCTGCTGGTCCAGGGGGTCAAAGGCTTGAAGGGTCCCAAAGAGATCACGATACACCCCTGGGGTATGCACCTCAAAATACACTCCCCCCTGGTCTGGGGGGTCAGGAGCCCTCAGCTCAGCAGCTTTGGGCACCCATTTCCTAGGGATAAAGCCCCACCTGGGACAAAGACTCCAAGATCCAGGGAGTTTCACACCCACTAGAAATGCATCAGCTATGATGCCTGGGAACCTTCACACATCTTTTCACTAGGATGCTCTAAAGGGTTCACGAAGAGCTTGAATAAGGGTGAGGGGTATCAGTATTTGGAGGGTCTGTCCAAGGCTGGGGAACTGAGAGAAAGGCAGGTGGTTCTTACCCGTGATGTATAGGGTACTGCTCTGGTTGGAAGCCATGCAGGCCACACGTAGGTGAGGCAGGCAACGGGACACCTTCCTCAGGGCCAGCTGAACTGTGTAGGAACGTGGCTGGTCCAGCTGGGTTTCATTCACTACCAAAGAGTAGATCTTTCCTTCCTCTAGGGGTTCGGGGGGAGACAGACAATTATGTTGGGGAGGGGACTCCACAATATCCATATTAGCATCCTAATAGACTTCCTAAGCTATTTGGGATGAAACACTTATTGCCCTACAGTGGGGATGGAAGAAAAAGGGTAGAGATGAAATAAGGGACAAGTGACCTCAAGTCCCCCAGACCCTGGCAAGAGAGGAGAGGGAGAGAAAACTTAGCAGTTAGATTTGGCAGAATTCAATTTGAGTGAGAGATCTAGGGATTTAGGGCCCTTCCTAGCATTCAGAAATCTACAGGGTCTCAGGCTTGGGGGTGTGGTCAGGCATAGAGGACATTGGGAAAGTGGGAAATAGTTTTGTGTAAAAAGTGAGGTGCCTGGCAAGGAGGTTGGGGAGATTAGAATTTTAAAAATCAGGCATTCACTAGAGCAGTGGTTTCCAAACTATTTTTTGGCAGCAGGGCCCTTTATTCACATGAAACATTATGTAGAATCCTAGACGAGAAGACAGACAAGTACACAGCTATCTGGATTGAGACCAGGGTGAGGTGGCATGCAGAACCCTTCGGGAGAGGCTTCCCACCCACTTTCCTGCGTCAGGGCCTGAAGAATCTGCAGGAAACAATTTGCAAACCACAGCTTTAGGCCACACCTGTGAGGAGCAGTAGAGCCCGCTGGGTCTCCTGACCAACCAGTACAATCTGTTTGAAACTCATGGAGTGGTGGAATGTCATCTTGAAGACCCGCTGCCCACTGGACTGCAGATAGACCTCAACACAGTCACAGGCCCGGCTGCCAGTTGTGCCTACCACCCCGGGCTGCTCCCGTGTGGCCAGGACGTAGAGGTATTTACGGTAAACTGTGTCACATCTTGGGTCTGAAGCAAACTGTGGGAAAAGGATGGGAATGAGGCTGGGGCAATTGGATGCTGGGGCAAGAGATGAGACACTGGGTCCTGGGTTGGGAAATGAGGACTTGTTTTCAGGTTCCCGGTATGGGAGGGCAGATGTCCTGAGCAAGATTCCTCAGGACTGGTAGGGGCCTGGGTCACTGGAGGAGGGGTGGGTTCTCAGCTGCCAGGGTTCTGCTACTCACATCCTTGGCTCCACGACACAACACAACATAGCGGCATGCCCGCTTCCACTGGATCTGGCCAAGAGTGGAGGAGACTAGGGCATTTTTGAGGAAGAAGAGGGTTCCCACGTAGTCGAGAATGAAGACATGGTCCTTTGTAGGCAAGAAGCGGCGGTAGCCATGGGCTAGCAGTGGGGCCACGCTCTTGCTGAGACATCGGCGGCGACCTCCAAATGCCTGGAAATACAGGCCCTTTGTGTCTGGAAGAGAGAAGAAGATGGAAGGTTTAAGGGATAGAAATGACAAAACGGAGATGAGTCAGAGCTTGGGCAAAATAGATTTCTCAGACGTCCTGGTATTTAGCTCCTTCCCATTCCTAGGACTGGGGAACAGACCCCTTCCAAAAGGGATGTGGAAAGAAAGACTAGATTATACCCATGTGTGAACTTTAGTGTCTGCCCCACCTCAGCCCAGGGCCATGTATGTGCTTCTTAGGGAGCACTTCTTCAGTCCAACCTTACATCAGAGACATTAAGGGAAATAAAATAGAAATACAGAAGAGAGGCAGAAAGAGCAGGGAAAAGGGATGACCGAGGAAGGCCAGTCACCCTTTGTCACCCTCAGTTCTAGATCTGCCATCTGGATTCCTCTTCTCCCAGTGGGTGAAAAGAAGTAATTCGATAGTGGCTCCCTGGAGGGGAAGGGGTTTAGAGCATGGTTCTTAAACTGGGGGTGATTTTGTCCCTCAGGGGATATTGGTTGTCACAATAGGGGAGTTGCTACTGGCATCTAGTGAGTAGAGGCCAGAGATACTGCTAAACATCCTACAATGGTTAGGACAGCCCCCTACAACAAAGAGTTATTTCACCCAAAATGTCAATAATGACACAGTTGAGAAACCCTCATTTAGAGGAGGGAAAACTCCATGTTTGGGGAGTGGGGGCTGCATCTAGGGTAAGATTGGGACAGTTTGAATACAGAGAAAGACTTGGCAGGGATGTTAATAGGGGCTGTGGGTGGGGCGTCTGTTTGGAGGGTGGCTCCAGAGACTTGGAAGAAGTACTCCATGGAGTATGTTTGAATTGGACATGTTTCTTCACAGAAGAGGGCTCTGGAAGGTTGGCTGGGAGTGCAGAGGTCATCAGGCAACTTTACAGAGCAGGAAGGATAGGTAGGACAGAGACCAGGAGAAATGGAGTTTTGGGGGAAGGTATACAGTTAAGAATAGCAGCTCTCTTCCAGGGCCGGACCCCAGAACCCTGCTCTCGGAGGCGTGGACTGAGCCTGCGACAGATGCGTCTCCACACGCCCTCAGCATCACACACTTCGTGGAAGTAGTGGCAGGTCTGGCCTAGGGCGACTACATCTTTGACTGAGAGGAATGAGACAATGTGCTCCACCTGGGGGCAAGAGGGAGGAAGCAGGGGTCATCAGCAGCCCCTCTGTGGTCGGGCCCCCAGTCCTATTATTCTCATTCCCCCGGGACTCACCAGCTCTGGGGGGAACAACTGAAAAGAAATTGGGTTCCCTCTCCCCTTCTTCTCTTCACTCCCAGGCTCTGGGCCACAAGAAGGGCAGCTCCGCTTCACCTACCCAAGGAGAAAGGGGAGCATAGGGGTTCCGTGAGGGTCCCACATTTTATTCTCCTTCTCTCAGCCCGTCTTTCGTTAACTCCTATCTTGGGGCTCATCTGACTCCAGCCCCGTGCTGTCAAATCCTCCCATCTCTCTCTCCAGGTCCATAGGCCATCCCTCCCTGTCTGCCTTGTTTCTTGGCACAGCTGCTCTAAATAACCCCTCCCCGATCTCTTGTGGTCACCTCCCTCACCCTGAGCACCTCCTCCCGTCCGCACAGCCCGGTGAATTTTGGCAGCTTCCGTCTCCGGCTTCTCCTCACCATCCTGACTGCCCCCTCCCTGCTCCTGCCCTCATCTCTCTGGGCCCCTTGGCCCCCTGTACTCGGCTTCCTGGCCCCTGTCCCTGCTGCCTTTCCCACACCATGTCCCTTTCCTGGGCTTGGGGAACCTCTGGGGCCCCTCTGCCTCCTAGGCCCCTCCCCCATGGAGTCTGGGGCAAACAAACCTCTCTGTGACCTCACTGTCCAGCCACTGTGACCTATTCTCCTTAACCTTGCCCAGGAAATTATCTCTTAGACAGCTCCTGGGTTCTAGCTCATCTCAAGCCTTCTGAAGGCTCCAGGGATAGGCATTCTACTGGAGAAATAAAGTGTGAACTATGGGTTGATGAGGCCTTTACTTTCAGGGAGTAGTAGGAGGTTTTCCCACTTGAGGCCCTTTTAGCACTAACTCTGCAGAGAAACATTGGTGAATTCTTCACATCTCAGCAGGCTGGGGCCTCCAGAGATTTGTAGCTCAAGAGTATAAACTCACATAAAGAAAAAGTATAAACTCAGTTTGACAGGTGAGAGGGAAAGGTGCTAATGACCACTTAGCTCAGAAAAGCATGCACCAGATGACAGTGGGTACAATTCAGCACAAACTCTTTACAGGCTCTTGAAAAACACTTCCAAAAGCAGACTGCTTTCCTGGGGGAGAGTGACATCATTGCAAGTATGAAGGGCAACCTATTAAGGTGGGAGAAAGGGATGGATTTACTCTGAAAGCTTAGGATCTCTTCCAGAATCTCCACTAGTAGCTTCATCTTATGGGAGCTGACATCTATGAGGAGAAACAGCACAGGCCGGGGTTGGGCCTGTCCATGTGCAGGCAGAACATCTGCACCAACTAATCCAAGGAATAGCTGGCTCTTGCTGGAGCTCAGAAGAACCCAGTCCTGCAGGACAACTGGCCCTCCCTGCACATATCACAGATCCATTCATTCACTGCGCTAACAGGCTGGCCACCCAGTCAAGCTCCCTTATGTATGGTGACTAGCGAACAGCAAGATTGGGATACCTAAGATGGAATTTTAATAATGCAATAACTGTTTAGGAATATCAACATCTGAGATGTGACTTAGGAGAAAGCAACTTAAGTTCCCTGTGGCTGGGCAACTAATCAACACATGAAGGGAACTATGGGACTTATGCCACTAAAAAGGAAGTTAAGATTTCTAAGTGGACAGAAAAAGTATTTTACACTTCCTCTTGCATTTGGGTCCCGTTTATTTACTCTATTTCACTCCAGGAGGCAAACAAGAGGTTGTGAATTAGAAAAGGTCCCTTGTGAAAGCTGAGGGGATGGGGAAGGGCTCTGCATGGAGGATTGAGATCTGGCTTTTAGGGCCAGCTGTCAGGAACTTGCTGTTTGCTCTTGCTAACTCATCAACTTCACTCTGCCTCAGTTTCTCCATTCGTAAAACGAAGGACTAAGTGATGGCCCTTTCTGAGCCTCTGAAGTCTCCAGGTCTGGTTATCCCAATTCCTGCCTACGAGGAAGCCTTCTCTGGTGAGGCTGGCAGTCCAGGCAACACTCCACCTACTCCTCCGCGAGTCGGGCGTATCCAGGCTCTGGGAAGCCGCCCGCCCGCCCGTCCCCCCCCGGGGGTCCTGAGACCCTTGCAGCGCCTCAGCCCCTGCAGCCGGAAGTTGCCTTCGCGACCCCTTCAGCTGCGACAACCGCCTGCGCACTGGCTTCGGGCAGTCAGCTGTCTCCTTTCGAGCTCTCTCACCCCCTCGACGCTGGCTAGCTCCCTAACACGTCCGGCTCGCACTCGCTACTCCAGCCCGGCACTGAACTCCTAGTCGGCCCAGTGCCCCGCGCTCACATTCTTTACCTCAGTCTCAAAGTTCTAGCTCACCCGCCTCCTCCTTAGCGAAGGGACCGCCTTCTCGCCCATGCTATTGGTAGGTAGAGCCTTTCCTCAGAGAAGAGACCGGGCCAGGTTCCCTCCGGAGGACTTAATTGGCCTTCTTGACAGTCACTCGCCTGTATCTGGCTTGCGATTGGTCTTCGTTGGTAGGCGCTCCCTGCTTGCGGTCTTTCGGCTTCTAATCCCTTCTAGTTGAGCACCACAGTCCCCGCCTCCTGGTTGGACCTGATTGGCTCCATCTCCAGCCCTAAGCATTATGATTGGATGCGGCTGCGCGGGGCGGGACGGCCTGGAGCGACGGCCGTTGGCGAGCGCTCCGTTCTAGTCCCCCTCCCTTCTCTCGCCAGGCTCCAGTGCTAGAGGCTCCACCCCCCCGGCGTGTTCTGATTAGCCGCTTCTGACGCGTCTCGGGACCACGATTGGTCCGCCGGGTCCCTGACCTCGCTTCCTCTCCCTTGAGGAGACTACGGCGGCTCCAAGGAGGGGGCGGGGGAAGGAGGGACGGCCGGTCCCGTCAGTCAGGCAGCGGGAGCCGCCGAGAGCGGATGGCGGCGGCGGTAGCGGCTCCTCTCGCCGCCGGGGGTGAGGAGGCGGCGGCCACGACCTCCGTGCCAGGGTCTCCGGGTCTGCCCGGAAGCCGCAGTGCAGAGCGGGCCCTAGAGGAGGCCGTGGCCACCGGAACCCTGAACCTGTCTAACCGGCGCTTGAAGCACTTCCCCCGGGGCGCGGCCCGCAGCTACGACCTGTCAGATATCACCCAAGCTGGTGAGTGCGCCTAGTCCGGACCCGACCGGGACCCTCATTTGCATAGCCCCGCCCCCTCTTGTTCCCCGCCCAGCCCTGGAGTCTGCCCCGCCCCTCACCTGGCCGTCGGGCTTCTGGCCCCTCCTGATTGGCATAAGCCTGCGACCACCCACTCCCTGCTTTAAGAACCGCTAGACAATGAACGCACTTCTAGTTTACACAGAATGCCCTGCGTCTCTGGCCGAGCGTTGTGAGAGAGTCCCCCGCTTCTCCTTATTTGCATATCTGCACACCTGTAGAATGGTCCCGCCTCTCACCTGGTTGGCTTATTTGCATGATCTCTTAAACCTCAGCTCTGATCGGTCCATAAAGCAGCCCCCACGAGTTCCTCTAACCACTCAGTTCTCTCCCTCCTTTTTGTCTCCAACTCCTTCCTCCGTTCCACCGAGATCCGAGCAGCCCCGGGCACCCCCTTCCCATGGATTGCTCCTGACACCTGATGTTTCTGCTTACTTTGCCGTAGTCCCACCCCTAAAGTCACTGGCCCGCTCCACTCTTCACCCAGCCAGCCTATGGGAAAGAAGCAAGTCTATCTCCCCTAACACTTTTTTCCCTGAGCTCTTGCCTATTATCCCTGACCCCCTTATCTGAGACTCCTCCTCCTTCCTGCATGTGTGAGGTCACTGTTGAGCCTGTGACCTCATAGGAACCCTAGAATTCCCATTTTAGTTTCTACTTTCCCTCAGGGGAGGGACTGGAGGCAGTTGCTGAAAGGAAGGAAATCTTATCTCATAGCTGGGAGTGCTGGAGAGATGGCCACTATCCTTCCACTCCCCCACTCACAGGATCCCTCTAATCATGCTCTCTCCACCCTGGTGTTTTGGGATGGTGTAGGGGGGACTCCTTTATGACAAGTGAGTCAGGCCTCAGCTGCTCAAGAGGCAGCTTATGACCTTGGGCTGGCAGCTGGGGGTGGAGATCAGGAGAGGGAAGGAGCACCGCATTCCCCAAGCCCCACCCGAGCCCAGGCTGGTGGGTGAGAGGGACTCCTCCTCCTCTCATCCTGGGGTGGGGCACATTTCTCCTCAGGCAGGTGCCTGCTTACCTGCACACTCAGGCTGGCACTGACACTGTCTCTCTCTCTTGTTGTCCTGGGGAGAGCCAGTTTAAGCACTGCCACTTGTCTTGCCTGTACTCAGTGAGTTCAGGGAATGGGTGAGCCCCAGGAGCCATTCCCATCCCTCTCAGTCCTGCCCACCCCCCACCTAACCCCCAGCTCCAGATTGACCTCGGCAGCTGTGTGACACTTGCTGTCTGTTCCCTTTCCCCTCCCCCTTGCTTGTTTTTTGACAAAGACCAAATGTTATTCTTTACTTCCTTAGGGCTCTGTCTCAGTGAGTGGACTCTTGGGGAAAACTACCCAGAACTCCCCGGCCCCTCCCATCTCCTGCCCTCCTCCCCCAGCACATTCCGGTTCAGGGTGCAGCCAGTGCTCCTATGAGTTTGCTTGTGTGAAGTGGGAAGATCCCAGCTTTCTGAGACCCCCTCTGTGCTCTCAGTCCTTTCCAGGCCCAGGTTCTAGACCAAGTGGGGTCTATCTTGTCCAGAACTGTTTCCGCTGTGCCCAAGCAGGGTGCTCATAACCTGGGGCAGAAAGGGGAAGTGACAAAAACATACAGTTGCCCATACCCTGCCGTCCACATCTCCTTGCCATCCAAACCAGACTGAAATGGTTCAGTGCTCTGCTGCCCAAATCAGTTTGAACCTGCTCCTCCTGCTTTCTGAGCTCTTTCTGAGTGTCTTCCCTGCATATTTAGTATGGCTGAGGTCCCTGATGTCCCTTGGACTCCTTCCCAGGGGGGCTGATAGTAGGAAGAATCCTGAGGTGGGGGAGGGGCTGCTCTAGCAAAGGAGAAGTGTGGTTCATTCTCTCACAGGCCACATCCTGTGCCCCCTGTGCCCTGCCTCCTCCAGCCTGGGTCCCTTCCTCTCCTAGCTTTTGCCCCTGTTAACTCCATCAGAACTTGGTCTCCACCCCCTTCATCCACATGCACACACACAGTTGTGGACATACAGAAAGCGGGCAGGTGGAGGGTGAGGGTGGGAGGACAAGGTGCAGTCCTCCCACCCCCTCCTGAACTGTCATCTCCTGTGCCAGGGCTTCTATTTGTGTGCACCAGGGTTGGGCACAGAGGAAGAGAGAATGATTTCTGGAGCACTAGGCTGTCATCCACCCTGGTAAACACAGGGCCTACCAGAGACAGAACCTGACAGATTGTTTCTCCTTCATTTCCTGTCACAAGACTCATTTCCTTGGGGGATATACCCCAGCTTCCCCTCCTCTCAACTTTTGCTTGCCCCTCCCTGAGGAAAGCCTTTGAAAAAGCTCGAAAAGTCTGTTGCCTGGGACTTCCCCCAGCAGGCCCTGGGCCCCTCCCAGTAAAGGCTGAGCTGAGGAAATAGAAACGCAGGCTTCTGGAGGTCCAAGCAGTCAGTGTCTTCAGACTGGGGGAATCCTGAGGGCTGTCTGCGGCAATGGGGTAGCCAGCCACTGCTTGAGATAAGGGGGTGATAATAGACTCTGCCCTCCTCTCTACCCACTCCTCTCTGTGCCCAAGGTGCACGCAAAGGTGCTGATCTCTTGAGGTCTGGGTCAACAAGAGAGGAAGCAGAGGAAGGCTGATGGGGCTGGAAGAGGAGGGAGGGAAGGAGGCTAGCCCCGGCACAGGGGAGCCCAGATGGGAGGGACCTGAGGTTGCCAGCTCCTATCTCCAACTTGGTCTTCCTGCCTTTCCCTCCCAGTCCTTGGAGATCTATAATGTCATAGTCCATTGCACCTGGCTTGCTAAGTCATAGGGACTGGTGAAAAACTATTGCCCAATGTCAGGGGCCTTATTTAATCTCTAGAGCCAGGATGTTGTGACCATGGTTCTTCTCCTGTATTGATAACACGTTGAGGCAGAGAGGAAGGGCTCTTGAAGAGGGTTGGGCTTTCCCAGTTGTCTTCCTCAGGGGTTTTCCATGTTCTCTCCTGGATCACCTTGCTGTTTTCTTGTGAGCACTGACCCTCTCCTATGACCTTTTGCGTTCCACCTCTCCTGGCATCTCAGAAAAACAGGAACTACAAGAGATATAGAATCCAGCCAGTCTTCTGGGAAAGCTCTTCATTTATGTATTTAAAATGACGTTCGTGGCATTCTTTCCACCTAAGTCTTGGTTTCTCCAGCCCAGTAACTCTAAGGCCTTTGCCTTCCCTTTGCTGTTCTGGTCATGCTTGGATCGTGCTCCAGTTTGCAGAAGGCTTTGTTATCTCTCCAGGGAGCCGAGGTTTATAGGCCTGATTCTTTAGATCTGCTGGGGTAAGGAGCTGGGCAGCTGGCTCAGGGGAATTCAAGGTCCTCCTTTCTAGGGCTAGGCCTTCTACAACTCTCCTCTGACACTTGCTTCTCCTAGACCTGTCCCGGAACCGGTTTCCCGAGGTGCCCGAGGCAGCGTGCCAGCTGGTGTCCCTGGAGGGCCTGAGCCTCTACCACAACTGTCTGAGATGCCTGAACCCAGCCTTGGGGAATCTCACAGCCCTCACCTACCTCAACCTCAGGTAGGGAGGTAGAGCCAGGGGAGAGCGGGGAGCTTATCCTTCTCAGCCTTAAGTACCAATACACAGTACTTGTGTACACCGGTCTCCTCCCTGTGGCCCTGAGAGGAGAGTAGTGCTAGGATGCCGTGCCTGCAGAGTCAGCCCACTGCCTTTCTCCCTTCCACAGCCGAAACCAGCTGTCGTCGCTGCCACCCTACATCTGCCAGCTGCCCCTGCGGGTGCTCATTGTTAGCAACAACAAGCTGGGAGTGCTGCCTCCTGACATCGGCGCCTTGGGAAGCCTGCGACAGCTTGTGAGGATGGGAAATGGGGCAAAAAGAAGGAACATTGAGCCAGGCACCAGGGACCTTGGGGGGGGAAGTTGGAGAAAGGCTGGACTAAAGGCAGGTGGCCAGAGGCAGGGGGCCAGTTTCTGAGGATCCTGGTCTTACGAGGACCCGCTTTCCCAATTTCAGGATGTGAGCAGCAATGAGTTGCAGTCCCTCCCTGCAGAGCTGTGTAGCCTCTCCTCCCTGCGGGATCTCAATGTTCGGAGGAACCAGCTCAGCACCTTGCCTGATGGTGAGGAAGATGAAGAACTGGAGGGGAGGTGTATGTGTGTGTGTCTTAGCTTAGGCTGCTGTAACAAAAATACCATAGACCAAGTGGCTTATAAACAACAGGAATTTATTTCTCACGGTTCTGGAGGCTGGAAGTCCAAGAGCAGGGTGCTACTGTGGTCGGGTTCTAGTCAGGGCTCTCTTCTGGGTGGCAGACTGCTGACTTCTTGTCATATCCTCACATGGCAGAGGGCAGAGACAGTCTCTGGGTTCTTTTTTATAAGGGCCCTAATCTCATTCATAAGGATTCCACTCTCATAACCTAAGTTACCTCCCAAAGGCCTTACCTCCTAGTACCATCACTTGGGGACTAGGATTTCAACATGAATTTTGGGAGGACACAAGCATTCAGTTGATCATAATGTCTCTATCTTGAGGAAGTCACAGGCAAGGAGTCTTCAAAGGAGAATCCTGCCTTAGTTGCCTAGGATTTTGCAGTATATAAAACAAACTGTAAATGATCGTGTTTGATCTTGACCATAGTGATCCTCTCAGGCTGGCAAGGCATGGATTTTTAGCTCTATTTTAGAAATGTGGAAACTGGCATAAAAAGGGGAACAGGTGAGTGCATTGGCTCCAGGTAGAATCTCAGGTTGTAAGGGGCCTTCCTGGTCACCAGGGTCACACCTCACTCCAGCAGGAGCCCTTAAACACCTGAGTCAGGTAGTGCCCTTTGATTCCTCCCCAGAGATTCTGGGGCTACAGGCTGGAGCCCAAGCAGCCCCATTTAAGAAGCTAATTGAGATGCACCAACATTTGATAGTCTCTGCTCCAAAGCCGGCACAACTTCTTTTATTCAGCCAGTGTTGTTTTTTTGTGCATGCGCTTCCTGTGTTTCAATTTTTGTGCGTGTGCTTCCTGTGTTTTAGTTTTTGTGTGTGTGCTTCCTGTGTTTTAGGTGGCTACCAGGTAGATGTGGGTGGTGTGACTAAGATCTGGGGCCATCACTTAAGAATTTAATGGCTTACTGGGGAGAGATAGACATTCAGAGGGAAGTGCTAGGACAGAATGCTTAAAGAGCCCTGAGAGCTGGAGGGGAGGCAGCACTGGCTCTGCCCAGGGAACCTGGGGAAAACTTCACCTGGAGGTGCCGGTGCAGGCGCAGCAGGAGGCAGCCTTTGAAGGAGATGTCTCCATCCTTCTGTATCCAGGCAGAGGAGCCACCATGTGCAAAACGTGGAGGTGAGAGGGAACAGTCCAGCTGGAATGTGGCTAGAAAGGCAGGCCAAGGCTAGGCAGCAAGGGCCTGTGTGGCCCCTCGACTAACTCCAAACTTCACAGAACAAATCCCTTTATTAAAAGGATTTGTTCTATAAAATTTAGATTTGGTCAAAAGGCCACACTCAAGGATCCAGAAGGCCACATGTGGCCCCAAGGCTGTAGCTTCCCCACCCCTGGAAGAGAATGAACTTGTAGGCCAGGTGTGGTAGCTCATGCCTTTGAGATGATACCCAGCACTTTGGGAGGCCAAGGCAGGAGAATCGCTTGAAGCCAGGAGTTTGATGCCAGCCTGGGCAACATAGCAAAACCGTGACTCCTACAAAAAATAAAAAATTAGCCAGGCATGGTGGTGTGCACCTGCAGTCCCAGCTACTCGGAAGGCTGAGGCAAGAGGATCACTTGAGCCTGGGAGTTGGAGGTTGCAGTGAGCTATGGTGATGCCACTGCACCCCAACCTGGGTGAAAGAACAAGACCCTGTTTCCAAAAAAAGGGGGAAGGTTGAGGGGGATGAATTTGGTTTGAAGAACAAAAGAGGAGTCAGGTGGTCATTGTTTTTTCTGCCTCTCTCCCACCCCTTTCTGCATCTGCCCTTTTCCTTCCATGTCAAGAGGGGTACAAATAAGCATTTAGTCAAAGCAAAATGTCCTGGGGACACTGAGGCAGGAGCAGTGAATTCCGTGAAGCTGAAAAGATTTTACAGAGGAGGTGACGTTTGAGCCTCACCTTGAAGGATACACGGACAGGAAAATGGAGTTCTCCCAGCTAAGCAAACAGCACTTGGAAAGGCCCAGAAGCTGAGGGACTGGAGGGGTGGGCAGTGAGGCGGGAAACTTGAGTGGAACCAGATCATGAAAGCCTTGACCACGCTGGGCTAGGGAGCTGTGACTTTTATTGTATCTAAGGCCACTACGAGTCCAGATTGTGCCTTTCTGAGAATTGGTCAAAGGCACCCCTCCCTGTGGGCAGGCAGAGTCTCACTCAGGATGCAAGGCTGGGCAAGTACAGGGCAGATGGGACTGGGTGCTCCTGGGCTGTGCACAACCCACCCAACCTCAGCAGCCAGGGAGGTCACGGGAGGTATTTGAGCAGTGGGTATCACGGTGTGGTTTGTGTCTTGTGCTGCCACTTGAGAAGGAAGGTTCGGTTGTGTGGGCTGGGAAAGCGAGGAGATGACGAAGGATGCACGTCGGCCGAGCAGGAGCTGAAGTCCAGGGGCCCTTCTCAGGAGGTGCAGCTCAGGTTGACTGGATCTGAGTGGAGAGAGGAGCAGAAAGGTGGTTCCTAGGGAATAACCTGAGCCACCCCAGGGGGAGACTGATGGGTCCAGGGGTGAGCGACTGGCCAGAGCAGAGGGTGAAGTGGTGAGCACAGGGCCCCTCCTTGGGCATGCTCCTGACTCTTCCTTCACCCACCCCCAGAGCTGGGGGACCTTCCTCTTGTCC
The DNA here is from genome assembly GCA_963574885.1 of Lepilemur ruficaudatus. Lineage (NCBI taxonomy): Eukaryota > Metazoa > Chordata > Mammalia > Primates > Lepilemuridae > Lepilemur > Lepilemur ruficaudatus. Next base: position 48,926 of record CAUYRT010070221.1, on the reverse strand, counting down.
GCCTGGATTTCTCCTGTAACCGTGTCTCCCGCATCCCGGTCTCCTTCTGCCGCCTCAGGCACCTGCAGGTCATTCTGCTGGACAGCAACCCCCTGCAGAGCCCGCCTGCCCAGGTGAGGCGCTGGCCTGGGTGGACCAGGGGACAGGGATGAGGCTGGGCAGGAGTGAGGGTGGTCCCTTTGGTAGCCACACAGGATCTGGGGAGCCCGCCCTCCCTCTCCTCACTCCCCCGTGTGTGCCTCCTCACATGCAGATCTGCTTGAAGGGGAAACTTCACATCTTCAAATACTTGTCAACAGAGGCTGGGCAGCGTGGGTCTGCACTAGGGGACCTGGCCCCTTCCCGGCCCCCGAGTTTCAGTCCCTGGTAAGTCCTAGGTGTGATAGAAGGAAGCACCTAGATACTTAAGTCCCCTTCCTAGCACCAAGGACCCTGGTTTCTGGAGGGAGGATGAGGGAGTTGCTGCCCAGCATAGGACTGACCAGACCTCCTTGGCTGGCTCCAGCCCTGCTGAGGATTTATTTCCCGGACGTCGGTACGATGGAGGGCTGGACTCGGGCTTCCACAGCGTTGACAGTGGCAGCAAGAGGTGGTCTGGAAATGAGGTAAGGGCCTCCTTTCCAAGAGATTGGGGGTATCAGTCCAGGGAGAGAACCTCTGAGCTGGGGACCTTTTGCCTGGTACCTCTGAATCCCAGAGTGTCAGACGGTGGCTGGAGCTGTGTCCTCTTCCTTCCTTCTCCCCAGTATTCTGGGGAAGGGCTGACTCAACAACAGACCCCAATCTCAGTCCCACACAGGACCCTGTAGGCCCTGAACCCCTGCAAGCCCCAGCCCTGCAGAGAGGCCGTCTCCCATCTTGCATCTCTGCCTTTACAGTCAACAGATGAGTTTTCTGAGCTGTCATTCCGGATCTCAGAGCTGGCCCGGGAGCCTCGGGGGCCCAGAGAAAGGAGGGAGGATGGCGCTGGTGAGTAGCGGAGTCAGCCCGGGAGGGGAATGGTGGGTGAAGGCCTGAGGGCCCCCTGCGTACTGACATGCCCTGGCCTTTCCAGCTGACGGAGATCCTGAGCAGATCGACTTCATTGACAGCCACATCCCTGGAGAGGACGAAGAGCGAGGTGCTGCTGAGGTGAGAGTCCAGCCGTGTCTCTTCCAGGAGAAGGGGAGCTGGAGGGAGGAGATAGTGCAGGGGTAAGGGCATAGGCCTCCTCAGCCTCTCTGCTGTTCTCTCTTCAGGAGCAGCGGCCACCTGAACTAAGCCCTGTAGCAGGAAATGGGCAGAGGGCACCAAGCAGCAGGTACCCCAGAGCCCCCTGTGCCAACACCACCACCTGTCCTCCCAGCCTCCTGGGCCTCTGTCTTTCCCCTGACCCTGGGGCCTACCTCTCTCCTGTCTTGGCCCCTTAGGCGGGAAGAGCCAGCAGGGGAGGAACGGCGGCGCCCAGACACCTTGCAGCTGTGGCAGGAGCGGGAGCGGAGGCAGCAGCAGCAGCAGCAGCAGAGCGGGGTGTGGGGAGTCCCCAGGAAGGACAGGTGTGGGCACAGGCTCAGCTGGGGCTGTTGCTGGTTGGTAGGCTCTGGAAATGGATGGAAACGAGCCCCTTCTGAGTTGCTTTGCTCCAGGGTTGGTGGCCCCGAAGGGCACGCTGACTCCACCTCTCCTCACTGTTGTAGTTTCCTGAAGCTGGGGACCAGGGCTGCTGGGGGAGGCGCTGTTGCCTTGTCCACTCAAAACACCTACAAGTAGGTTTCTTGCCGAGTCCTCTCCCTGCACCTCCTTCCCTGACCATCCTCTCTAATGCTCTCCTGTCTCTTCTCAGTGGCACACCGAAGTCCAATACCACCCAACTGGGAGCCACAGGGGGGCAGGGAGCCCCCTCCCCTGCCTCCACCTCCCAGGAGCCCCTTCCTATAGCTGGACCAGGTGGGACAGTGCTTTAGAAAGAGAATGGGGGGCTGTGTAGGTGAGGGGCTGGTTGGGACCTGGTGGCCTGAGGGAAGAGTGGGATTGGGAGTGGATGTCTCTTTCACATGCCCTGTCCCTGGCTCTGGCCCTCAGCGACAGCACCTGCTCCCCGGCCGCTCGGCTCCATTCAGAGACCAAACAGCTTCCTCTTCCGTTCCTCTTCTCAGAGTGGCTCAGGTGGGTCTCCCTACCTTTCCAGCACTGACCCAGCATTAACCAGGACTAACTGCTGAGCTGTGTCACCTTTCTGGCCTGGGATTTCTCTGAGTCTGTTCTCCTTTGTGTTGAAAATCCCACAAGCAGGGAGGCAGTGGTGTGGGTGCCAAACCACTGGGACCCAGTGACGAATTCCACGGTGAGTAGTGGAGACAGCTATGTGCTCCCCTCTCCTTTTAGGCCCTTCCTCACCAGATTCTGTCCTGAGGCCTCGGCAATCCCCCCAGGTTCCGGACGAGAAGGAAGTAATGGCTCAGCTGCGCCAGGTAAGCAGAGGTGGGATCTGTGTACGCAGGGCCTGGGCTCCACCTGGCACCTCCTCGGGTTTCCTTCCTCAGGGCCCAGGCCTCCCTCAATGTCCTCTTTGTCTCCTGGTACTTACCCTGAGGACAGAAAGGGGCAGGCATGAGTCGTCTCCTATCTCTGACCTGCTCCTTTGTCTCCCCTGCCTCCCAGGTCCTCGAGTCACGGCTGCAGCGGCCCCTGCCTGAGGACCTGGCCGAGGCTCTGGCCAATGGGGTCATCCTCTGTCAGCTGGCCAACCAGTTGCGGCCCCGAGCCGTGCCCTTCATTCACGTGCCCTCACCTGCCGTGGTCAGTAGGGGCCAGGGCAGGAAGTAGGGGCTAGAACAGGGCTTGCCTGTGGCCTCTCCCCTTACCCTCTTTTCTTACCCACCCCCAGCCAAAACTCAGTGCCCTCAAGTCTCGGAAGAATGTGGAGAGTTTCTTAGAAGCTTGTCGAAAAATGGGGGTGCCTGAGGTATGGGGGCTGTTCTCTAAAGAGTGGCAGCATCTTGGGCTCAGCCGAGCACTTTGCATGGATGGTGGGGTTCCCCTCACGGGGGTCTGCCCCCAGAAATAAGCATGTCCTCGTTCCCCTGCCCTGCATGTCCCCCTGCCCTGCATGTCTCCTACCCTGCATGCCTGCATGTTGGCGTGGCTCTGGCCTTGGCACGTGAGGGCAGGGGGTGGGAAAGATTGTCTTGCTGCTGCTGCTGACGTCTGTCCTTTGTCCTTGTCCATCTGCCCTACTCTCCCCCCCCAGGCTGACCTGTGCTCGCCCTCGGATCTCCTCCAGGGCACCGCCCAGGGGCTGCGGACCACACTGGAGGCTGTGAAGTGGGTGGGGGGCAAGGCCCCCCCGCCCCTCTGGCCCCCCTCTGGTCTGCGCGGCTTCATCTTCTTCTACGTGGTCCTCATGCTGCTGCTCTATGTCGTCTACACTTGGCTCCTGGGTTCCTAGGACCTGAAGTCACCCCTCCCCCACCCTCCCCCTCCTCCTATTTCTATTTATAAGATTCCTGCTCAACCCCACCCCCACCAGTGGTGCCTTCAGCCCCTACCAAAGACACTAGTGTACCCCCTTAACAGACACTGACCTCAGAGGCCCCACTCTGGTGCCCCCAGACCCTGGGCCCCCAGCCTCTGGCCTCCCTCCTCCAGCCCCCAGTGGTCTCCACCCTCGCAGTGCTGATGGAGCCTTCATGCTCTGGCCCCTGCCCTTGTTCCCCCAGAGGGGTGCCAGGAGCCTTGACTCTCTCCCTTCCTCTGTGACCTCCCCTCTCCTCCCCACCCCCTGGGCTACCCTGGGGGTGCTAAATTATCTCTATTTTGTAGAGAGAACTCTATATTTGTAGTGATGCAGGGCCCAGGCTGGGTCCCTGTCTCTGTGTATAAACTGTACAGACTGTGGCAGCCTGCGTGTGTGTTTGTGTCTGCTCCCGTCGCTGGTCCCGGCAATGGCCCTGGCGGACCTCTGTGTGCCAGCCTGCCTGCTCCAGCATTTTCCTCTGGGGATGACAGGCCTATCCTGCCCCCTGAACCTGGACCCCTGTGTCATCACCCTTCTGTTACCTGCTGGCAGCTTCCTTGCATCTCATTGTCCCCAAGTCCTGGGTGCACAGTGTCTGCCCAGAATGCCCCTGACCTTCGTCTCCTATACCTTGCCAGGGCAGGGAAGCTGAGCAGACTGGGTGACAAGGGGGAAATTAACCCGGGCCCCTCCCCCCAGGAGTCCCTGTGCCAGCCCCACCACATCCTGGAAGAGGAGGGGGCCCCGGGAAGGGGCCTCCCCCACATCGCTGCTGTTGTCCACGCACTGCTGGAACGGCCTTAGGGGTGGCGTTAGGCGCACAGGGTCCGACCGCCGGGACCCCAAGAACAGAAGACGCGCCTGGGCTCCGTCCTCTGACAAAGACTTGGTGAGGGCGGCCTCAGGCCTGGCCCTGAGCCTGGGTTCCGTGGCCTGCCTAGCTGGCCATCCCGGGGCGGCCGAGGTTCTGGGTGGAAGGCCCAGCGGATGTCGTGTGAAGCGCAATAAAGAGAAGCCAGAAGCTCTCTAAGTGGCCCTCAGGTGTGAGTGTGTCTGTGAGCGGGCGCGGGCGTCACGCAGACCTGGGTCGCTTAGTCCCGCAGCGCCCTGCACGGGCCGCCGGGCTGAGGATGACCCGGCGGGGGGACCTCTCCGCCCCGCCGCCAGGGGGCGCCCGCGGGAGCCCGGCGGGGGCGTGCGCCACGTGGCCAGGGAGACGCGCTGGGCGCCGGCGTCGCGGCGAGGCCTTTGGAGGTGTGCTCGCGCCGGGGGCAGAGCTGTGCCGCTGAGGGTCGCGGAGCGGGCTGGGAGGGCACGGCGGCGCTGCCCTGCACTCCCTGACGCGGCATGTTGCCCTGGCCGCCTCCGCGGTGGGGCGCGGGCGAGGAGGAGGGGCCGCCTGAGGAACCAGGCCTCTCTGAGGGCAGTGACCAGGGCGCGGCCTGGGGCTCTCAAGAAGAAGCCCCAGGGGAGCCAGGAACACCCCCACAGGACAGGTGAGGGGCTCGGCTGGAGCTGCAGGGGGGACATCTGATTGGGGGGCCTCCATGCACTGGCCTGGCACCTTACAGGAGATGGAGCAGACCCTATTGTGCTACCGGAATATGGGTCCGGCAGTGTCCTCCAAACCAGGCACCCTTGGCCTGCCCCTGGGCTCCAGAAAATACTTGGATGGGCAGTGGGGATGCCTGACTGGAGCATCTCAGTGCTTTCCCCTCCAGCCTGCAGCCCCGGGCCCTCAGTTCGTCCTGGACCCAGACGGAGCAGCTCCTGCCCCGCCACCGCCCAGACCCGGACCCGGACCCTGAGCAGTCTCCAGGATCCCCAGGTAGGACGGAGCCTGCTCCCTCTAACCACCCCCAAGATCCTCTCACTGCCTCTGAGCCTGTTTTAACCCCTTCAAGTGTCCCCCCAGTTCCCCTTTCCTCCCAGATGATCTGGGAGGTGGCCCCCTCAAGGATGACTCTGCTAGCGCCTTGGGACCCCCGCTATCAGGCTAAAGCAGGAGCTCGGCTGGTGTGGGTGAGTTGGGGGAGCCTGTGGCTCTGGCTTGGGTGGGCAGGGATGTGTTGGGAAGGACTGAGGCCCCAGTACCCTGTCCTGCTCCTCAGGGGGCCAGCTGTGGGTCAGGCGCCTCCTTCTCAGGCCGGACGCTGTGTCATCCCTCCTTCTGGCCGCTGTACGAGGCAGCCTCGGGCCAGGGCGTCAGGCCCGGGATCCCCAGGACCCCAGCTACAGGGCATCAGAATGGAGAGCGGGCACCACAGGATGCAGGTACTAACCCTGGTGCCCCCAGGCTGGGAGCCATGGTGCGCAAACCCCAGCTGGAACAGGGCTGGGGTGGGAGCCCCAGCCTGTGCCCTAGAGGTTTCTCCTCCCCAGGGCTCCCAGTGATGAGCCGAGAAGATGTCTTTCTGTCCGACCCTCTGTTGCCGTGTGGGCAGCGTGTTCCCTTGTACCTGTCCGAGGCCCCGCAGCAGGTGAGAGCTCTTGAGCTGGCATCACTACAGCCTCCTCCTTGGGGGCCTGGCAGGAAAGCTTCCCTCCTTTTTCCTCAGGTGATGGGCTCCCTGAAGCTGCTGCTCCCACCCCCGGTCATGTCCCCCTGGGTCCTCCCCAGCCCCTCCCCACGCTGCTCCACTGCCTGGCTCAGTGGGCCCGAGCTGATCGCCCTCACTGGCCTGCTGCAGATGAGCCAGGGGGAGCCGAGACCCAGCTCCTCAGTGGCTCCCACAGCCCCAGCTGGCCCCCCAGACCCCGTGTCTGACGAGCCAGGCCCCAGTGGTGGCCCTAGCTGTTCTCACTGCACTGACCCCTCTCTCCCACAGACCCCAGACACACATTGTCCCTAACTCTCCTGGGGGCAGAGTGGGCCTCCCCTGCTCCAGGCAGGTTCTGTTGACAATAAAACAGTGTTGGTTTGCAAAACAGACTCCTGTGGCTGATGGCAGAGTTGGGCATGGAGACGGGGTTGGGGTCTCTTCCTCTCCCACTGCATTGGCTGCCCTCCCCCAAATTTGTGTCCCTCACTGGCCACTCCCCTACTGTACAGTGGGGGAATCCACCACCTGAAGCGTTTCCAGCCTGACCAAGCAGAAGAAGACTTTTAATGAGTGGGTGGGTGGATGGGTGGTCCACAGTACAGTGAGGGGCTGAACATGTAGGAAGCAAGGAGCCATCAACTCGGCCAGGCTGGGAAAAGGGAGAATTGTGTGAGCACGTGGCTGGTTCTAAGAGAGGCAAACTGGGGTTAGGGAGACACATCACTTTTGGGGGGTAGGAGTAGTAAGGTCCCTGGTGCTGGGGCCCCAGGAGTTCAGCTCTGGGGCTGGGTGGGGGTAGTTTTCTGGTTCAGAGGAGACACAAGGAAGGCACTGCAGGTGTGTGTGGGAGGGGCAGGTCCACACAAATGTCACTGGTGGCAAGTTGGCACCGCCAAATCCGGCTGGCTGCACGCAGGCACTCTACAGGGAAACAGAGGATCAAGCCTTCTGCTGAGAAAACCCAGAAATTTATAGTTTTGGTGATTTGTTTTGGTGGGGGAGAGGTAGAGTTCTAGAATTTTCTCCCTTAAACATATTCAACTCCTTGACAAAGGTATGAAAGTTTTCTTAGGCGCCACAGCTCAAGAGACAGAGCGAGCAGCGGCCTGAAGGGGGAGCTCATCGCCTCTGCCGGTCACATGTTCGATAGGGCATCTGGGCCTTAGAGCCCTCCGCCATGGGGGTAGGGGGCGGCATTCCCACCTCTGCCCTGCTTTCCCTCCCCGGTCCCCCGTGCATCCGCGGCTGACTGGGTTTCCTCACCGGCGCCTCCTGGAGGTTTTAGAACTCAATGCGCGCGTAGCTGTGCGGGAGGAGCTTGCGGACCCCGGGGACGTCGCCGCGCGCCTCCAGAGAAGGGACCAGGTCCAAGTCGACGTAGTTGAGGTGGCCGTCGGGTGTTTCCGGCCCGGCAGTGGCCATTCCTACGCAGTCTGGGGCCGCGTACTCGATATACACGTACTTACCGGCCGGCTCGGACGGCGGCAGGGAACAGGGCTGAGCCCCCGCCAGTCCCCAGCTGCCCCCAGCGCTGCGATGGGCGCCCCGGAGCCCGGATCCAGGCTTCCCAGCCCCAGACTTGTAGGAATGGGGCAGGGAGCTCAAGGAAAAGGATTCTGGCGGAAAGCGGTTCATGGGCACGTACTCGGTGTCCCCCCAGTCCTGGAGAGGCTGGCCGGGAGCAGGAGCGGCGCTGGCGGTGGCCAGACAAAGGCCTGGGGACGCCATCACTGTGTAGCCTCCCGCTTCGCCGCCCCCCATGGGCTCGTAGTCACTCCCGGCTCCCATGTTTATGTAGCCCCCGCCCGGATCCAGCCCCTTAGAGTATAAAGCTGCCGCCCCTAGCCTCGCAAGGGTCCCAAGGGTTGTTTGCTTGATCCTCTCACCCAGGCAACCCCGACGGCTCAGGCTGCTTGATTGGGCCGCAGAGGCCGAGGTCTCATAAGGTTGGGGGATAGAGAGTCTGGAGGCGCTCGTTGGGGAATCCCTGGGCAGCGGTTCAGCCCTGCCACCGTCCCCACCGCTCCCGAGTCGCTTCATGGCGGCCAGGACGGTCTCGTGAATGTTTTGGGCCACCACGGCGTCGGGCGCCTGCAACCACAGCTCCCCGGGACCCGTGGGCGCCGAGCGGCCGAGCTCCAGGAAGAAGAAAGAGTCTGCGTGGCCGCAGCGGCGCACGCTGAGCAGGGGCAGGCGCAGGGCAGGCGGTGGCAATGCCTTGGTATCCCGGGAGCCCCTGCCCCCTGGCTTCCGCAGCAGGCTCACAGCCCCCGAACCCAGGCACAAGCGGTAGCCGCCGCTGCCCAGGCCTCGGGTCCGCCCCAGCCCCTTGGGCCGCAGCGTCACGGGCCAGACGTCCTGGAACGGAGAGAGAATCCAGGTCCCGGGGTCCTCGTGGGAGCTGGGACCTGGGGAGACAATGGGCTGGTCACAGGGGGCTCCCAGGCCGGGAGGTTGGAATCACTACCCTGAGAGCTGAAGACGGGTAAACACTTAATGTTTGAACTTTCGGTGACCTGGGCTGCGGATAAACCAAACCCACGATCCCCCCGGCCCCCTGCAGCCCGGGGCTTGGGCCTCACCGGCGGCGGCGCGCACCTCGAGCAGGGCGCTGTACCACGCCTGCTGCTCCGCTTCGCTGGCCGCCGCCACGCCCAGGCTGCTGTCGCGCGTGTACAGAACGATCAGGTGGCGCTGGCGCGCGTCCGCGCGCTTGCTGATGGTGCACGCGCCCACTAGGCTCACGCTGCGCTGGGGCCGCTCTCGGCCGCCGCGGAACTGCTTCTCGCTCTCATAACACTCGAGGCGCGGCGGGTCGGTGCGCAGGGCGAAGAAGCGGCGGCGCCGGGACTTCTGCTTCCGCAGGTGGCCGCAGAGCCGCACGTCGGCCGGGTACGCCCAGGACAGCGGCAAGCCGAGGGACACGTCGGCGCACTTGGACTCTGGGCTTGCGGTGGGGCCACAGCCTGCGGGCTTCATCCTGAGCCGAAGGCAGTAAAGCGGCCTGAGCCACGGGGAGTGACCGGCAGAGGGTGGGGCTGAGGTGGCGGGTCCGAGGTAGTGGAGCAGCGACCTGGCAGCTTGCGGCCCCGTCTTGATGCTCAGTGTCTCTCCCCTCCCATCTTGAAGTTTGAGGGGTCTGCGCACAGCATGTGCCCCAGTGGCTGCCCGGTGGCCCGCGACACCCTGGGCTCCTACGGCCTCAGAGATTCGACCCTGCAGGCTCCCCTCCCTCCCTGCCTCTTTTCCTCCCGCTGGCTGCTCCTGGAATCCCCACCCTCTAAGGTTAACCTCGCTCGGCCCGGCGCCCGCGCTGGAGTTGGGAAGTCTTGGAGAGGCGGCCTCCACCCCTGGCGCGGAGTACTTTGTAGGGGCAGGGAGTGTGGGGGCGTTTCTACCAGTCACTTGACTGTTCCTGGGCGGGATAGGGGCCGCTACAAGGGCAGGTCGTGGCAACCGAGAAAGCCTCGGTGTGAGGCGAGTGTGACTGAATTGTGTCCGTGGTGACAGCGCTGGCGATTACAGGGTGGCCAAGCAGGACCTCCCCTGCAGCAGCAGCCCTTCCCGGCTCCCACCACCTGCCACTTGGCCTGTAGGCGTCCACCATCTGCCCCCTTAGTGCCTGGGAATGGTTTTGTGCTAATCGTAGGAGCCATGGCTGCTGAGGATTGCATAGGATTGATTTCTGAGCAGGAGGTTCCATTTCTTACTGAGTTTGGGGTGATAGAGGCGTCTTTGGATAAATTTCAGATCGGTTCCTGTGCATAGGCCATACCTGCCAGAGATTCTGCCTCAAGGAGCAGGACACTGCAGGTGTCCTGCTGTGGTCCTGGCCTGGGAGCCTTACTCCCCTAGGCTTGATTTGAAGCTACCCAAGCAGGGTCTCTTCCTCATACCTCTCTTTCCTGCTCCCCATCAACCAGGACACTTGAAGCACCTCAGTCCTTGTGAAATCACAGCTGCTGTCACAGAGACCAGCTCCAAACCACTTTGTGTCATTGAGCCCTGATTGCTGGGTAACACTAAAGCAGGAAGCAGCAGGGATCTGGGCAAGTCCGGGGTAGGGGGTGGGGAGGGTGCAGGCGTGCGTGAGGTGGTGATCAATGCCAGGTAAATTGGCCTGCTGGGTACCAGAAAGAGCCTACAAACAACTGGCCCGTGTCAATTGCCCTGGCAACACTGACCTTGACCCTGCCCAGAAAAGATTTATTTCAGCCAGTAGCCCAGGTAACATTGAGTTGCTCCCCAGGGACAGGAAGTGGCAGAACCTCAGCTGTGCTGGAGGAGAGTACTTCTCCCAACCTGCGGGGGTTTGAGGGGTGGGCGGTGTCTACCTTTGTGTTGCCATGCCAGGGGCAGGGCACCATGTTCTAGGTTCCAATGGAAGAATGTTATCAGGGGGAGGAACCTGCAGAGAGGACACTGGGCCGTTCCATGTGCCTCTCCCGCCCCATCCTGAGTCCTTACTCCTCTGTGGAGGGGGATGAGGGGACAGTCATACATTTAGCCCCTACTCCCATCGCATGGCTCCCAGGTGTGACCTGGCAGGCTTCAATGTGGAGAGCAGCCGGGGGCTGGCTCCTGCTTCCTCACCCATAGTGGCAGTCCACAGGTGACCTGCTGAAGGCTGGGGCCAAGCCAGGGGCACATGTTGAGGGTGTGAGCCTGGGTGAATCACTCCAGCCTAATGTGTGCAGTGGGTTCACATTTGCAGCCACCAGGCACGGCTGTGCAGGCAGGAACACAGCCTCGTCATTTAGACATTTCCTATCAGGCCAGAGATTTTTCCGTACTTGCCACTTGCCAGGAGAGGCGGCTCGATGGAGGATGGGAGCCCGAGGCACTGGGGCTCTTCGGAGCCAAGGAAGGCAGCTGCAGTCCTCTCTCAGCCTGTGCCCAGGGAACTCCTGTGTTTTTCTGCCCTGGGGTCTGAAGCTGACCTGGTATAACTTCTCCTATTGGTGTTCCAGCCCTGGCGGGTGTGCTGGCTGCAGTCCATGTCAAACAGGGTGACTGGGAGGGGAGGGAGGTCTGCAGGGAGGACCTGGGTCAGGCACAAGACCGTGAGGAAATCTCTGGGAGACAGCACAGGTGTGGCAGAAACACAGTGAGAAGCCCTTCAGCTCCCTGTCCTTTCATTTCCTACCTAGTGTTCCTGGAGTTGGCAAGGGTGAGGGAGGTGGGGAAAGATACTACTACACTATAACAGATTTCAGTCAGCTTCCCCCCTCCCTGGCTCTAAGCAGAAAGGAAAGAATGGGTGACAGAACTAGAGAGGACACTCCTACTTAATCAAGGGTGGCAGAGAAAAATACTGGGAGAAGGGGAACAGAGAGAACATGAAAAACCCAGGGAACAAAGGATGGTGCCCCATGGGAGGCCCCACCAGGAGACAGAAGGAGGGTAAAGGCTGGGAGGACAGGGACACAGACACAGACAGGGTGGGTCCTGATCCCTGGAAAGGCAGGGAGGCCAACCCTGGTAAGGCAAATAGCAGCAGCTAGGGGTACTTCCAGAAAAGTCTGCAAAGTAAATAAACTGATAACCCAATTCCCACATCTCTGCTGTTCTCTGTGGAAGACCCAAAGAAATCCCAACAATGAAAGCTAAGGCCCAGGAGTCACTGGACAATGGTGGAAGGGGAAGGGCCTCTCCTGGCCTTGGGCCAAACAGCAAGAGTCTGAGTCCTCTGCTTCTCCTGAGCCAGGTGAAGTGTTTACCCCTGAAATCTGTCTTGTCACCACACAAACAGTCCATGGCTGTTGATACAACATCCCCAGGTGGAAACAGACTGGGTTGAGAATGTCCCAGATCTAGGAATGGTCTATTCCCATCTCCTGTTGGCACCAACCTCCTTTGCCCACCCCCAGCCCCAGTGGGAACTGCCTCTACAGAACTCCAACCCCTCACAGGGCTAAGCCCCCTCCCACCATGCTCCTTCCCACTGCTGCGATAGGACAGTTCAGACAGGGAGTAGCTTTGTCCTGTCCTTGGCCAACCACAGCATTGTCACTGACCCAGGCAGTACAGACCAGCAGAGCCAGGTCAAGGATCAGTCATGTTGACTGACCTGTGGCCCCTCAAGCTGGCCCAAAGCAAGAGCATGACAGCCATTTTCCTTTTCTTTCAAATGCAGTTCTTTTCCAACATTGCCTGCAATGAGCTTTGGTGCAGAGATTTGGGGGGCGGGGAAGGCACATGGGAAATAAAGAAAAAGAAAAAAAGAAAACCCAGCCAATTGCACACGGCCTTTCCCTGGAAAAGCCTAGGTTCTCTGGGGTGGTCAGGACACGTGGCTGCCCTCTCCCCACCTCTGGAGCTCTGGCTTTGATGGTTGAGGCACAGATGGGAGATGTCTGGGAGGAGACAGGCTGGATGTGTGTATATATATGTATATGTGTATGTATGTGCATGTATATATATATAATAGCCTATATTAGAAAATTCTCTCTATGTATAAATATAAAACACTGGTATCCAAACATGACACCAACAGCTAACTAAAGTGCTTGACAGGAGCTGGGCCTGTGTGTACGCAGGTAAAACTATTCATCCTGAGTGCCCAGGATGGGGAGGGGCGCTGGGGAAGCAAAACAATGGCAGGTGGTGGAGGAAAGCGTGTACTGGCCAAGCTGGGCCACCGAGGGCACTCGGGTCGCCCAGGTTTTCTTGATCCCAGAGCTGTCTTGTCACTGTCTCTGTCAACACCATGCCTCATCTTTACCCTACTTTCCCCACTGTGCTCTGTCCACGTGGAGCACAGCGCTGGGGAGCCAAGCATGGGGAAAGAATTGTTCCCGTGGGGGAAGGCCGGTCAGTCTGTGCCCACAGCTTCCTCTGCCCACGGATAGGGCTGGGGGTGAGGGGACAAGGCTGTCATCATAATTGTCTGAAAAAATACCATGGCTCCTCCACCAGGCTCTGCCTTCTTTCCTGCTGGGCCTCCTTCCCAGTGGGGACAGGAGGAGGAGGAAGGGAGTCAGGGAGTCTTCGGAGCAGCTGAATCTAGAGCTGCCACTTTGCCTGTAAGCCCCGAGCAAAGCGTCAGCACCTCCACCATCCCCAAGCCCCCGACCCTGCAGCACAGGGCCCCTGCTGGTCTCAGGCCCATAGAAATGCCCACGGGCAAGGGGTCACCAGAGCTCCAGGGAGCAGAGGGGCCCCAGAACGTAGGGAAGAGGCCCCCGAGGACACAATGCTACAAGAAGGGGTTGGTGGTTGGAGGTTTGGAGGCAAATGGGCTTGATGAAGATCCAGTCTGGAAAGAAACACAACAAATTATTAAATTAGAGGCGAAGAGCTGGAGGCCAGAGAAGAAACACAGTTCAGGATTTCTTTCTCCCTCAAAATTGTGGTGCTGGGGGAAGTGGGGGAAAATGAAGGAGAAGCACTGGGAGGGGCGGGAGATGACAGCGCTTAGAAGAACCTGCAGGGACCAACCCACTGGTGTTGGCTCCAACAACACAGAACCTCACATCGGCCCCTTCTGGAAGGATTCTGTCCCCACCCCCGGAGTGAAAGCCAATGCTCCACACCACACCCTCCTGACACCGTGACACTCACCATGAAGGGGTTGGTGGAGATCCCGGCTGGCTGGCTCAGTGGCCTCTGCCCCACCTTGGCTGATCCTAAGTCCCCGAAGGAAGAACCTGGGAAGGAAGAGCCTACGAGGCAAGAGAGACAACTCAGAGGACAGAATTCGCCTCGCTGCCACCACTGACCACCTCCGCCCACTCTCCTGCAGGATGGGCACTGGCATCCCCAGGCGGACAGCGAGAGGGACCTTCCCAGATGAGGGGAATAAAGGTACCGAGCAGTCAGAGCACACGGGCAGGTCTCTCGCTTCCCTGGCGCCCCCTACTGGTCAAAAAGGGCACTGACTTGGGTGTCTGTGACGCGTGGCTTTACAGCACAAAGCAGGGTGGGGAGAAAGGAGGGCGCGCCCCTTACCATTCTGCTGTGGAGTCAGCGAGCTCTGTGGGGGGAACAGTGCTGGTGGGAAGCTGCTGGCAAAGGCCCCAGTGGGTGGCATCGTCTGGGGGAAGCCAGGCCCAGCACTGCTCATCCCAAAGCCAGGCCCTGTGGAGTGGGAAACATGACGCTAAGGAGAATTGCAAGGTGGGCTGGAGAACTGTTTTTCCTAAATCCCTCCAAGATGGGCAAATGGGATATATTTTTTTCCCTAAAAAGAAGTACTTGGTGGAAGTACCCTGAATGAGCCACGGAATTGTTCAGCTTCTCACAAAACCAACCAAACCTGCCCTCTCCCCAGCCAGGGGGGGTTGTGGCATGGAGAGCACAGTAGTTATAAACACGGCACAGAACCAAGCCCAGCTTCCTGCTACCAACTAAACTGCATAGGGCAGATTTCTAACCTCTCTGTGCCTCAGTTCTCTCATCTCTAAAATGGGGACAGTACCTATCTCCCAGGGCTGCTGTGAAAATTAAACAATGGCTGTGAAGCACTGGGCACTGGGCCTGCCACATGGTCAGCTCCAGAGCTCTTAGCTCTTGTTCTTTTCTCTCCCTGGCCTTGACGTTTCAGGGAGCAGGGGGAAGGCCAGGGTGAGAGGAGAACACAAGACTCGGGTTGATGAGGCAGGGAACAGGGGCTGTGGTTTCAGGTGGCTTAAATTTGGGACACGGAACCAAGAGAGGCTAGGTGCCCAGAGGGACACTGCTGTGGCTTGGAGACAGAAGAGTCACTGCCACTGCTGGTCAACACTAAAACGATCAAACAATCTTCAGCTCTGTCTCAGTAAGTAGCAGTTTGTTTTTTTCTAATTCGTAAATATGATTCTGTGACTTGGGTGCTAGGTGGCCTGGCAATGAATGGGCAGGGGAATGATGGGGGCTGCCTGCCACTTCTCCTGACAGCGTGGGATGAGGGTTAAGGGAGAGGCTGTGGGGGAATGTACACCCTGGAGAGTCTCAAACAGTGACCGTGCTGGAGGCTTACCTGGGGCCAGGCCATTGGGCTGGAATGGGTTGGTGGAAGGCAGCTGGGGCTGGGCAGCAGGGGCTGCAAAAGGGTTGGTGAAGGCTGCGCAGGGTGGGATGGATAGAGAGAAAGAGGTATTTATTTATTTTCTCATTTGCTTAAGCCTCTGATGACCGAGCATTGCTCTCTAAATGTGCATCTCTCTCCACACCCTTCCCTTTCCACAATCCCCAGTCTCCTCCTGGTCTCAGATCCCCTCCCTGAGTCTCCATAGGCAGGACTCACCTCCAAAGGCAAGCCCTGAGCTGCTGCTGCTGCCAGTTGTGGCAGACTGGAGCGTGGGGACCTGGCCGGCCATCCCAAAGATGCTGCAATATGGGGAGAGAAGTTGGCATGCACATCCTTCAGGACCAAGGAGACAAGCTGAGCAAGGGACCAGGAGACAGCCAACTGTCTCGCTCTCAAGGATGTGGAGGGTGAGGGTGGAAGGGGAGAGGAGAGGGCCAGGAGGAGCTGATCAGGCCGGGAGGCAAAGCTGGTGCTTCTGGGCTGGCACTCTTGCCCTAAGGCAGAGTCCCTGATGTCTGGACTTACCTGCTAGAGATACCTCCAGCTGGCACCCCAAGTCCCAGGAAGCTGCTCATATCTGCACGGCTGTTTGGCTGACTAGCAGGTATGAGAGGAGCGGCACCAAATGGAGTCACCTGGCTGCTCCCTGGGCAATCATGGGAAATACAACAGGAAGTGTTGTGGTGAGACAGGCTGGAAGGGGCAGGAGAGGAGCTAGAGCTGGGGGTGTAGTGGAGGAGGAATAGGAGTGGAGTGATGGTATGAGAGGCACCCACTGAGTTCTCTGAGCCGGCCTGCTTTCTCAGGGCCCATCCAGTTCAGAAGGGCTTGTCTCCCGCTGAGGATTCTGGGCAAGGAGATAGCTCAGCCATCTTGATCTCCCCTGTGCTCAAAGCTGCCTCTGCTGAGCGAACAGCAGCTCTCCTTGTGTCAGGCCATCCTCCCTGCTGCTCTAGTTTGGCTGCACTAGTTTGGCTTAGATGTCCCATTTTTCCCTCAAGAGATGAAAAAGTTTGTCCTTTCCTCAAACCAGTGTTTCCATTGATTGAGATGTCACATGAAGGGGCAGGCAGAGGAGCTGTGAAGGACAGCAAGGGCCAAACACACTCAGAAGCCTCTCCTGTGGACCTGATGAGCACATCTCCAGCCGCTAGTGCCATTCCCTCCCCACTGAGCCACCTGCTCTCGGGAGGCCACCCTGACGCCCTGAGCTTGGGCATGCTGCTTAATGGGCCAGGCCAGCTGCCAGGTTCTCCTGCCCTCCCCATCTTCACAGCCAAGAAGAAAAAGCATAGAGGGCCAGCCCCAAGGGAGGCAACAGTCCTTACAAACAGCCCAAGGGCAAGAGTTCTGGAAATTCTAAGCAATTTGGTCTTGAGGGAAGAAGTGTGAGTCCCTGTCATTTTAAGAAAGCCTCTTCATCTGTGTGTCAAAAGTCTCTTCTGTATCTTGGGCCTCTGTTGACCACTCTGGGCTGTTGTGAAGGTGAAATGAGACCACAAATGGAAAAAAGCTTTATTTTTATGAGTGCTGGAAGACTCACTTATTACTGAAGTGAAACAGAGTTTGCCTAGAGTCCGCCACATGATGGTGCTCAATAGTTGCTTGCTGAATGAATATGTAATTAAGTAGAATAAGGAGAACTGGATTCTAGTCATGGCTCTACCACTTGCTACCGTGCTGTGACTCCAGCAAATCTCACTCTCCTGAGCCCTCTTGTAGGGTGGTCGTAAAGACCCTGAGACAAATGAAAGGATTTTGAAATCTATAAAGTACAACACAAATATGAAGGATTATCATACCTGCAATACAAGAAGTTGCTTCCAGGGTCAGAGAAGGCAAGGTCTCAGAGGAAACGTGATGGTGTCTCAAATTGAAACACAAGTGAACAAGTCCTCCCCGAACTCTCAGCTTGCAGCCTTGGCCTTCAACAAGAGGCCCCTCCCATGGCCTCAGCAGGCTAACTCCTACTCACCCTCAGGCTCAAAGAAACATATCTTCGGATGGGCCTTCCCTGACCCACTGATGTGAATTTGACTCTGGTTTTCTCTCACAGCACCCTGCTCATTTCCTTCATAGCACTTGACATACTTGTAGTGATAAAGTTTGGTTTATTTAGGTATTAATTGTGTCACCACTAGACTAATTCCACTGCTAAGGATTTTCTTATAGACACAATTTGCAAACATGCAAAACATGACACAGAGAGAGTTATTAACTGTGGCACTGTTTAACAGCAAGAGACTGGAAACATCCTGAATATGCATCAATAGGGACTGATTAAATAAATTATGGCATATACATACAATGGACAATTATGGAGCTATAAAAAGGAACGAGGAAGCTCTTAATGTACGGATTAAAAAAAGATCTAATAGTACTATTAAGTTAAAAAAAATCAAGGTACAGAATAGCGTAATTATGTATTATGCCATACAATAGTTTAAAAAAGTAAGTAAACAGGAAAATAAAAAATGATTAAGTGAAGGCCACAGGTTCCTCTTCCCAGAGGCATGGCTGTGGAGAGAAAAATGAGACAACAGAAACTAGCAAGGCTAAGGCTGTGGAAACATCTTGTAGGACGGGAAACCTTGAGTGCCTTTGTAGGAAGGGGTATATGTCAGCAGAGGTAGAGGAAGTGGAGGTGAAATCCCAGTAAGACAGCTGATGGGATGAAACCCTGAAGAAAGTGGAAAATGATGAGGGATAGCATTTGAAAAGGAAGATCGCTTGTTTCTGAGAGGTAAGAGGAAGAAAAAGGGATAGGAAAAGATAAAGACATGAGACAAGGAAAAGGAAAAGCCAGGCTGGTTCTCAAAGCCTCTTTGCTCCCTGGCCTCCTGAAACCACAGTCTAATCTCTTATCAGTTAAGTTTTGGGCTTTTCTGAATGTCCCACAACTGTAGTTTGAATCTCCTTGCTCTTCCTTTTCTAAAGGCTATCTTTATCCTTTTTAAGGGGACCTTCCCTGTGCCAGGCACTAAGCATGAACGAGGGCAACCTGGGCCCTAAGTTGGAGCAGCTCAGAATTCAGCAGGGAAGAGACGAAATGTCCAGTGCCCACCTGCTGCCAGGCCCTCAAGGCCAGTTTCTTTTCACTGAGTGTCAGCACTTATAAGACAGTGCTTTCCTCTGCCCCCAAACGCCCCGGCTTTCTATATGAACAAGTTCTGGTTGCAAGCTTCCAGGGTGAGGCTGTAATGCCACTGGGCATGCTTGGTTATCAGTCCTTTCCAAACCACAGAATGTAAGACAGGTTGGAATCTTCCACTGATTGTCCAGGCCCAGGCCTTTCCCCTGCCCGACTGCCTCAGAATGCAGTATATGGAGTTTCCACATGAACACAGCTCTCCTTAGATGGGTCTGATCCCTCAGTACTGCTCTGGGCCTTCATGTTCCAGGACCAGGCCTTCAACCCTACCAGGCTGGGAGTGAAGTTGCTCCTCCCTGGGCTGTGGGCCATGCTGTACCTCCCTGTGGACGCTAGGGGGCAGGACAGTCACCTAACCTAGGTGGAGTCGGACCCCCTGCACAGACAGCCTATTCGCACAAAGGAGGGGTGGCTCCTTGGAATACCTGTGCTTGTTTGCCTTGCATATGCTTCTTAAACATTTCCAGGGCCTCACTCCATGCACCTGGATTTGTACGCATGCTTTATAGCAGCTTCAAGGGAAAATGCAGTTTTTAAAACCTCCCCTCTCTCCATACTCCCCCTCAGAAATATAAAAATAAAACCAGGCTTGTCAGAAGAGACACCCACCTCTCAAGATCTCCTTTCCTACTTGACACTAAATGTTTTTTTTTGTTTGTTTGTTTTTTAACAGGGTCTCCCTCTGTCCCCAGGCTGCAGTGCAGTGGTGTGATCACAGCTCACTGCAGCCTCAAACTCCTGGGCTCAAGCAATCCTCTCATCTCAGCCTCCTGAGTAGCTAGGACTACAAGCATGTGCCACCATGCCTGGCTAATTTTTTGTAGAGACAGGGTCTTGCTATGTTGACCAGGCCCATCTAGAACTCCTGACCTCAAGCGATCCTCCTGCCTCAGCCTCCCAGAGTTCTGGGATTATAGGTGTGAGCCGCCACTTCTGGCCTCAATTATTCTTTATGTCACACTCACAGGAACACCTGCTGGATCATGGCGTAGTGGAAAATGAATGTGGTTTGCCACTTATCAGCATTAGATTTTGGCCAAGTCACTGGCCAACTTCAGCTAGTTTCCTCCATTGCAAAAGGGAGCTCTTTCCTTCTGTGTGGACATATGTGAAAGTTCCAGCAATGGCAGGATCCTCTTAAATGTTGGTTGGCTCCGGGTTTGGCTGCAGATTGACTGCTTTTTGAGAGGACCAGATACTGGACAAAGGGTTTAATGACTGGGACATCTGTGAGGCTGAGACCTTCCTTCTCTCCAGGTCTGCCCTGAAAACTCTGTCTTTATTTTTTATTTTATTTTATTTTATTTTTTGAGACAGAGTCTCACTCTGTTGTCCGGGCTGTAGAGTGCCATGGCATCAGCCTAGCTCACAGCAACCTCAAACTCCTGGGCTCAAGCAATCCTTCTGCTTCAGCCTCCCAATTAGCTGGAACTACAGGCATGCGCCACCATGCCCAGCTAATTTTTTACATATATTTTTAGTTGTCCAATTAATTTCTTTCTATTTATAGTAGAGACGGGGTCTCACTCCTGCTCAGGGTGGTCTTGAACTCCTGAACTTGAGCGATCCACCTGCCTTGGCCTCCCAGAGTGCTAGGATTACAGGCGTGAGCCACCGCGCCCGGCCAAAACTCTGTCTTTAAAACAATCAGTTGTGCTAGGAAGGCATTTCTCAAGGGACCATTTTTTAACACCCTTGTATAGGCTGTTTCATAGCTTCCATTCCCAGGAACACGTCTTTCTTGCTAAATTGAATATTCCTGTACCAACTTACACTCCTGCCAACAGTGCACAAAATGTTGGCCATCATCAATATTTAACATTTTTTTGCCAATAGAATGTACAAAATTATCTTATTCTAGCTTGCATTCCTGATTAGTTAGGTTGAGGATATTTTCATATTTTTTTATGCATATACCTGCTTGCATCCCTTGTACATTATTCTGTTCTTTCTTTCATATTTACAGAAGATTTACAAATACTTTGTAGATATTAACTTTTGTCTGCTTTCCATGTTATATCTTCTCCCTATCTGTTTCACACCTTTACGCTTTGTTTTGGATATCTTTTATCATATAGAACGTGACCTACACAGTTTCTATTTGTTAGAATTTATGGAGATTTTGTTTCCTAGTATACGGTCAAATTATAAAAGGGTTAAATGTTTGAAAATAATATATATTCTATCTGTTCTACTTACATTTATTAGATCAAACGTATTAAACTGTTGCTTAAATCATCTACTTCCTCAACCATCTATCTGCTAATCTTGTACGAAAGTGTATTACAGTCTCCTATTCCATTGGTTCATTACATTCTCATTGTGTCTAATCGGTTTTAAATCTCAAGGTTATGCTGTTAGTTACTTTATTAAGTACATGATTGTGAGAATGTCTTTGTGAATTTTATCTTTTATCAATATAAAATGTCTCTTTCTGCTCCCATCCAAAAAACTTAAAATAAAAACAGAAGCAACCAACCAGCTCACAGCGGCACCGTAGGAAGGCAGAGTGACAGTCAAGAAGTCTGGGCTCTGATCTCGGCTCTGCCATTCTGTGGGCTGCATGACTAGGCAAATTGCTTAACTGCCTCATCTTTAAAATGACTAAATTTTAAGGGTTCTTTCCAGCCTCAAAACTGTATGATCAGAGCACCTTGGGTAGGCTGTCGGGTGGGAAGAATAACTTACCAGAGCTGTAACTTCCAGTTAGCATCCGACTGGCTGGCAGTGAGGATGGAGAAGGGAAAGGGTGGGTGAAGAAAGGGAGAGAAAGCATAAATCACTAGCTTTTCCCAAGACAGCTAGGCTGGACAGTGCTCCAGCTGTGTCTCCAGACAGTGCTCCCATGTGTCCAGGATGTTTGAAGGCAGAGGGCAGCCCAAAGGCTATGAAGACTGGATGTCTGGGAGCATACGGAGGAGCCAAATGCTTTAAGAAGAACTTTAGAGTCTCTTGCAATTGCTTACTGACCCAGCATAGAGTTTATAGCCCTTTGCTCTTAGAAGGTTGAGTGAAGACTTCTGGAGACTATCTTGAACCTTGACCCTTTCAGGCAGTATACCATGCTGACAATCACAGCACTTTAGAGAAAAGGTCACGACCATTCTCAATTTTTCTAGGACTCGAGTCTTCCATACTTCCTAGTCAGAAATTTCCTACAATATAATCTGGACAGCTCCTGGTGCAATTTTAGTCATTTTCTTTATGTGAAAAAACAGAACAATATAGCCCCCTCTTCCAGACAAGAATGTGTCAGAACACTCTCATCCTTTCCTGGAGCTGCTTCTCTTTGTGCTTTTGTCTCCTTTGCACAGTTCTTTAGGTTAGTGAGGTTGTGAATGAAGGGTAAGGTATGGATGTGGACAACTGGATGCAGTTGGAAGAGAGAAAGGAAACTAGTGGGGCAGTTTACCTGCAGGTGTCGGCTGGGCCTGGAATGGGGCTTGGCCAGTTGGAGGAATGCTTCCAAATGCAGAAGAGCTGGGGCTACTGCCAAAGGCATCAAAGTTGGCAAAGCCCCCATGGGAAGGTGTCTGGCCTATAGGTGGAGGAAAGAAAAGGTTATATATAGAAAATGTAATGCCTATCTACATGTCTAACAATTCTAAAGGGCAAGGGCCACCCTTCAGGGACATCTGCCTTTCCACAGCATCTTCTTCGGAGGGAGATGGCAGCCGGGGAAAGCGACATCCAGAGGCCTCCAAGTTCACTCCCCGCCATCTTTTATCCTTACTCTGTGAGGCATTAACATTTTTGTCAGGGCCTAGTTTGGGGCAGAATCATATGAAAAACAATTTTTTTTTTTTTTGTAGGCGAAGGAGGTTAAAAAATAAAAAGGGAATATAGGTACCACTTTGCTAAACCCTCTATGGACTTTTGCTGCTCTTTGGGAAGGAGGCAGGGGAAATGAACACATGATAATCCCCCTTCTCCCATTTTAATAGAGAGAGAAAGCAATAAAAAGGCTATTTGCAGTGTTCTGAAAGGAAGTGCTAGGAGCCCCCAACTGCAATGCCTTATGGTCAAACCCCTAAACATAATCCTGCTGTACTTATTTGACCTCAGTCCTCTCAGTCTTGCTGCTTCAGAACAACCATCACATCTGCATGCATGTGAAGATCTAGAGCCATGGGAAACTTGGCCACCCCTAGGGGCCAAATTTCTTGTGTTATAGGTACATATGTTGTAGGGAGGTTCTCATCCCAAGTGCCACTTACCTCCAAAGGCGGGGAATGCAGCAAAAGCTGGTGCTGCCTGGGGAGCAGCAAAGGGGTCTCCACCAATGTCAGCCAGCAGGTCAGTACTTGCTTTCTTGACAGAAGAGTGAGGAGGTGGCTGAGAGCTCCGGGCCTGGGATGTCCGAGCTTGAGACTGACTGACAGACTTGGAAGAGAAGGAAATGCATGTAGCACTTAGAATCCCAGACATGACCCAGACCCCTCCACAGCTCCCCAGGCTGTCCCCAGGTAGGCAGGTGGAGAAAGAAGACAGTGAGTAACTGCCCTCAACCAAGAGGATTCCCAGGCAGAGGTTGCCTTAGTTCCTCTCATACCTCATATCACCCTTGTTTTCTCAGTACACCAACTACCAGAACCACACATTTTAGAGCACACAAGCCAAGGTAACCCTAAGATATACAGGAATGTTGCCTAAAAGTGCCCCTGGAGCTGTCATCTCCTCATTTTTCCCAGGTATTGGATGCAATGTCCTGGCCCCTTCTGTGTTTCCTTGGTGGGAATGGTCAGATTTGGAGTTGATACTCTGACTTCCTTAAATACCACTTCCGGTAGGGCTCTATCTTCCAAAACATGAGGTTCAGAGGTGATAAATGCAAGATATAGGTAACAGCAGGGCTCATAGCTTCTGTACTGTTGTCTGCTAAGTCCAGGGGATTTGATTTAGGAAACTGACACCCCTGTCTCCCGAATCTCAACATAAACATGAAGAGCAGATCTGAGAGTTACCTGGCTTGAGGTGGAGGCAGCAGCTGAGAGAGATGGCACAGGATCACCTGGAAGTGTCCGCAGGGGCTTCCCTTCTGATATGGAGCCCTGAACAGGGGTGGAGGTACTGCCTTTGGTATAAGTGGGCCCCTTGATTTGGTCTGGGGGGACATACCTTTGAGAAAGAATAGAGTGATAAAACCTTGGACCAGGCTCAGCCTAGGTGCTTGGGAAAATACATGTTACAGGAGTCAATGTCTTTTCTCCTTTTTTTTTTTTTTCCATTAATACCCTTTTTTGAAGGGAATTTAGCGACCCAGCAAAATTCTGCCTATCATGAGCATTCCTTTGAGCACTTGAAGACCTTGAGACTTGAAGACCATTTTTCAGCAGGAGAGTTCAGTTTGCTCTGGTTTGTGCGGGGATATAGCCTATTTTTCCTTCTTTTCCCCCTCTTCTTTTTGACACCCCAAACCGTCTGGGTTTTAAGAAATAACACATGCAATAATGCTGACGGACAGGCGATCTTATTTTCCAACTTCCTACTCAAGGCCCCCCTTTTTATTTCCTGGGTGTTTCTTCAGATTCCTCCTCCTCGGTCACGCAGAAAAGGTGTCTGCCACCTCATCCTCTAGCTGCTCACAATCTGTACTTCTATCTGCCAGCTCCTGATGCTTCTGATAAAATCCCCTTCCCCTACTCTAGAAGTATCATCTCAATCCTGATGACATCCCCAGGAGGGACTCCAAAATGTGGTTTTACCCAGGTCAGTCTCCTTGTTCTCTGCATTTTCCTCTCCACATTGTAGTTACTCCCAGTGTGCACACACTGCACAGATCAAACAGGAAGTGACAGTTAGGAGAGAAAAGGCAAAGGAGAGTGGAAATGCTGTTTTCTCCATCAGGAAAATAGAATACAGTTGTCCTTTGGTATCCTCAGGAGACTGGTTCCAGAATCTACCCTAGCCCCCAGTGGATACCAAAGTCAGAGGATGCTCAAACCCCTTATATAAAATGTCAACGTATTTACATGTAACTTACGCATATCCTCCCATATACTTTAAAACGTCT
The DNA here is from genome assembly GCA_963574885.1 of Lepilemur ruficaudatus. Lineage (NCBI taxonomy): Eukaryota > Metazoa > Chordata > Mammalia > Primates > Lepilemuridae > Lepilemur > Lepilemur ruficaudatus. The sequence continues at coordinate 24,713 of CAUYRT010070221.1, read as the reverse complement.
CTAGATTACTTATAATACCTAATGCAATGCAAATAATGTAAATACAATGCAAATAATTACTGTATTATATTTTAATATTCATATTACTTTTTATTGTTGCATTATCTTTTAATTTTTTTCCCCAAATATTTTTGATCTGTGGTTGGTTGAATCTGTGGATGTAGAACCTGCGGATACAGAGGGCTGACTATACACATAAATTATGAAATGATGGTTAAGAGCATAAAGCTATAAGGCATGTGCTTCTAGCCATCTCCCCCCACATACAAGATTAGCTGAGCTATAAAAATGGACTCCCACAGGCCTACGTCCCTATTCCAATTAGTCCACTGTCTCCCCAAAAAAGGGGACATCAAATCTGCAGGGTTAGCAACTGAGAACAAGTTGTCCTTTTATGGAGATTTATTATTTTGCAGTCAAATGCTCTACTACTGAGCTATATCCCCGCGCCAAGATTTATTATTTTGAAGTCAAAATTTAGCCCTAACTGAATGAGTAGAACAGAATCAACCCAAGTCTAGCCTTTGTAAGAAGCCCAAATTGAACTCTGGAAACTGGACTGTCACATGAAGGATGTCTTGAACACATCTCCATAGCAACTTCTTTCCTTCTCCTTACCATCTCTTCTTCTCATATTTCTCCTGGAGAAACTCCTTCACCTTCTGAGGATCCCTGGAATCTGGTATTAAAGATGTCCGAGCATCAAATAGACCTAGCCATATCTTCCTGCAAACCTAAAAGAATGAAGTCAGGTGACAAAGGAGTTGGAGCAGAAAACATGAAATACAAAAGATACCATTTCCAACTTATTTATTAATAAATATTTATCGAGCACAGACACAGTGCTAGGATCTGGGTATACCTACAAACCAGACATGATCCCTGTCCTCACAGAGTTTATAGTCTAATGGGGCGGTCATGTTTTAGACAAGTAAAAATAAATTTATAATTACATCTTATGACATGTATTGAAAAGGAAAATAGAGGGCCACGAGAATTATTTGAGAACTAAATTAGGATGGGGGTAGGGTCAGGGAAAATTTTCAGAGCTCTAGTTTCCAGGGCATCCTCCAGAGGCCCATGATGACACCCTCTAAGTAAGCTAGTCACCTCTAAGTAAGTTAGCTAGGGGTACTGCTAACACCAAGGATGGCAACTTCCAATCAACAGATTTAGCTGGGGAAGGGGTTTAAGTCACTTTCAAGTAAATGACATATACTTAAACCCAGGTTGTCCAGGCTCAAGTCAGCAGAGCTGGCCTAGTCAGCTCTGAAAGCTCCTCAGCTGGAGCTCTACCTGTTTTCCCCTCCAGTGCCCAGGGGCCACCCCCTATGGAGATACTGCTCCTTCCCTCGATTCCCCCAAAAGGGGCTCAGACAGACCATAATTTATATAACTAAGATTCTATAAATATACAAATATACATAAGATAAGAAATCTTACATACTAAAAAATTAAGAGAGACTTGACCAAAAAGAAAACTATAGGGTTTCTCTACAATCTTGAGGCAAAGCTCTACCTACAGTTAAGGCAACCACAGCCTTCTGACCATTCCATCAGTGGCAGCTCACCTCATTGCCACGAGACTGCAGGAATACTACTTCAGGTTCAGTGAAAGTTGTCATGGAGATGGACTTGACACGATGAGGAGGATTCAGGCCTCTCCTATGGGAGAGAAATAGAAAGAGAAGTATAATGCAGTTAGCACTGCAGGCTGTCTATGGGAGGAGGGGGAGGGAGAAAGTACATAAACTAAGCTCAGCTAGACCCTCCCCCCACTTGAAGCTACTTCCTAATTCCAGGAAAGAAGGGAAACAAGAATATTTTGGAGGCTTCTTATAAAAAGATAGGCAAAGGAGAGTCAGGAACATATTGTGATTCCAGTCACTCAGGAGAGAGGCAGGGCCTGCCCATCCAGAAGCTTCCTCTAGCCTGGCTTAGATCCTGACAGTTTCAGTGTTCAGCCCGTAGGCTGAGGGGGTACTTCTGGAACTCAGACATGTGACCACTTCCCATTTCCTGTTTTATCATTGTTTTAGGACCTGCGGCACATCTCCCATGATCCCAGAGCCCATGAAAACACATATCCCTCAAGCATGAAGGAAGGCAAAAACAAAGGCCCATGACTATTCCTGATAACACAAAGATAGGATTTGGTGACAAAAAAAGGAGTCCCTAGGCTAGTTGCCCCTACTCTTATCTACACATAAGTGTGGAGTGGCAATAGGGATAGAGAGGGTTCCTCTCTTTTAGGAAGCCATTTCTGGGAAAAGAAATATTCGAAATATTCTTGTTTCTAGATCTTTCAATAAAGCAGGAAGAAATCAAGTTCAACCATGAGATATGAGACTGGTATGGGCAAGAATATATATCCTGTAGTGATGCTTTTGTGCCTGTTCTGTATGTTCTGTTAACTCCCTAGGAGTCTGTTTCTGCCCACAGAAACCCTGTGGAGATTACAGTAGAAAAGAAGGCGTCCTTGCCCCCACTCATCTGGTCTCCAGAGTGTTCTAACACAGGAAACTTGGGGCTAAGCCAGGCAGGGCTTCATAGGTTCCTCTTTCCTTGTACCTTAAGTTTACTCTATCTAGACCTACTGCCCTTATCAGATTAAAACAAAACTGGCCAAACCAAAACAAATAAACTAGATCCTAGGACCAGCAGGAAAGAGTCTCAGTTGATTATGCCTCTTCAGATTTTTCCTCTCATGGAAAAAATGGGCAATTAAAGATGTTAAAATGAAAGTAAATCTAGAATAGGGTCCTGGCTGATGCCTCAGGAAAGCAAAAGAAGAAAAAAGAGATCATAAAATTTACCAAATAGAGGCTGGGCGCGGTGGCTCACGCTTGTAATCCTGGCACTCTGGGAGGCCAAGACGGGCGGATCGCTCAAGGTCAGGAGTTCGAAACCAGCCTGAGCAAGAGCAAGACCTCGTCTCTAAAAAAATAAATAATAATAATAAAAAAAATTTACCAAATAGAAATCCTAAAAATTCATAAAGAAGGTGGGAAAAACATTCATGCTTACCACACACGCACAGAATAAAGGTGCTCCTGCCAAGTATGGGAGAATGGCAGTGTTCCTGCTAGTGTAAGTGAAGGCAGTGGGGCAGGGAGTAGAGGGCAGATGACATAGTACAAGTGAATAGCAAAGTTGCGGCTGGGTGCCCTTTTAGATGGCAGATTATTCATTATGGGATTCTAACAAAGGACAGAACACTGGAGGGAGGCTACAGTGGAGGTTGTTTTCAGCAATTCTGCTGCTAGACTTTTAAGTAAAGGGTCTCAAAATACCCTTATAAAAGACAAGCAATATCAAAGAACACAGATGCCCCAAGGAAAGATAAGAGCAGGGAAAACCAAAAGCAAGGCTTTGTTACTACATATCAAATAATAGCTCTTAAACTTGATCTGCCCTGAAGACTCTCTTCCGATCACATTTCAAAGATAGTCCAGTTTTCTCTCCTAAAGCCTCTCTTGCTAATGGCTTGGCTTGGTTTTGCTTTAAATTCTAGCCAGGCTGCTTTTATACTCTTTCCCTTGCTCTTTCTCACCTTAACCACTGACCTTTCCCCCTCAGAATGTCAGGTGTTTCTGAAGTCTAGCCAGACCTCATTGTTCCTATCATCTCAGAGGTCCTCTCCTTCGCCTCCTACTAACCAAAATTTACTTTGCCAAAATACAAGGCTTTATGTTAGGCACTTTGGGAGATACAAAAATTATAGGATCTAGTCTATCACCAGGTGCTTAACAGGAAGGACCCAGGAAGCCTGGACAAGGATACTTCTCAATGCAGTAGGGTGCTATTCAGTCCCGCACTGTTGGATCAGGGTGAATGTGATTCCAGGATGTAGCAGTGGGGGAAGGAAGAGAAACGGTCATGGGAAAGGTAAAATGTATTATGTTTACACTAGAAAAACAGATTCTAAGCCTATCACAAAAAGGTCATTGACATTTCCTGAGAGGACAACCAGGAACTGTTAGCAAAGTGTAAACAGGGAGGTGTGCTTCCTTGTTAAGGGAGGGGGAGGGACTTAACACAGGCATCAATCAAGACAGGATGCTTAGAACAACAGAACTTCTTATGGCTGAGCTTGGACTGGAAGTTTTTTTGGGGGGTGGGAGGATGATAGGATGGGAAGGCACAAAAAATAAGAAACGATTTAGGTGCTTTGAGCCAAATGAATCTGATGGAACAGGATGTTTCCATAGCACAGTACAAAAAGCATTGCTCTGACCTTGATGTCTGTAGACTGGATTATGTATAACCAGAGCCACACTTTGGGGGCAGGGAGAATTCTCTACAAGGCAACACTCTGCAGCCCAGGAAGAGGGCCTACTTACATGGCCTATGAGTCAGAGTATTTCTTTCTGAATCATAGAGAGGCCATGGCTGGCTGAGAGAAGCATTTTAGAAACAAGAGCCTCTCTCTTCCCAGTAGCTGAAATCAAATGGTCTAGGTGTGCTGGGTACATACCAGGGTCATGCAATGGGCCAGATGTGAGTCACTGGCCTGGAATTAAATAGACACAACACTCTAGTTTGCACCTAGTCTCCGTAACATAACTCTCAGGTTCTTCCCAAGAGAAGTAAGAGTTGGCAGAAGGCACTGCCTTTTAGTTGGCACAGCAAATCCATTTTGTTATTTCTAACCAGGAGGTGCTGAGGAAATACAGAGTTAAATCTATTTTCCTAGAAAAGGGCAAATTTTTCCAACTGCAAGCAAGTACAGCTGAGTACAGTGGCTCACACATGTAATCCCAGCACTTTGGGAGGCTGAGGCAGGAGGATCATTTGAGCCTAGGAGTTCGAGACTAGTCTGGGGCAACATAGTGAGACTCCATCTCTACAAAAATAAAATAATTAGCTGGTCATGGTGGCATGTGCCTGTAGTCTCAGCTACTCAGGAGGCTGGTTTGCTTGAGCCCAGGATGTGAAGGTTGCAGTGAGCTACGATCAACCACTGCACTCTAGCCTGGGCAACAGAGTGAGATCCTGTCTCTTAGAAAACAAAACAAAAAAAAAGCAAGTACATTACTAGGACTTAGGTCTCCAGCCAGTCATGTTGTTTTATCTATTTCAGTTTCTTTTTCACAGGGCACCTAAAGGGCATTTGAAGTACTCTGATCATTTAGCCAGTGAAGTCAGTTTTTTGTGTAGGTGCTAAATTCTGCCCAATTCTCTCTCCCTCTCTTCCTCCTTTCCTTTGATCTTTGATTCCTTCTTTTTTTGGCAAGGATGAACTCTTTGATTCTATTAAGCATACTACTATTTCCACAAATACCATACCTTTTGTTTTTCTGTGGTGATCACCCTCAAGCTGGCCCAAATTTTTGCTTCTATCTTGTTTCATAAAAGCATCAAACCTGCTCAGCTGCTCAGATAAGAAGGTTCTGCCAGGTCAACAGTGGAAAAAAACCAGTTCCACCCAGCACCCAAGTTCTCTTATTTGTGCCAAATATGGACTTGGGAATTCCTTGCCTCTGAATATTTGTGTTCAAATTCATACACTCCAGATTGTGTTTCTTTGCTCCTGGGATTCCACTTCTCTGCCTCTGAGCAGGGTACAACTAAACCAGTTTAGTTTTTATCTTGGACTCAAACATCGCCAAGTGTCTCTATTAAGAACTCTCAATAGTCCTTAGCAGGAAAGCTCCCCTATTACCATGCTCCTGGGTCAATTTCACTAATTTTAGGAAATCTCTTCCTAATCTAAATTCTGCTTCAATCCATTTCCTTTGTTCTTCCTCAGTAGCTACGATAAACTGCTCCTCCGATTAGACCCAGATAGAGTCCCAATAATATCATTAGCTGCTCTCCTCTTTAGGCTCAATCTCAATCCCATTTACTTTTCCCTTCCTCCACATCTTCTTCCATCCCTTTGGTAATTTATTACTTCCTTAGGAGCTTGTCAAGGGGTTCATGGGCCCCTTATGATAAAGTGCCTAAATCTGTAATTTAGTGAGACTCTGTCAAGCTCTGCCCAGAAGAGGTAAATAGGAAAGGTGAGGGAGGAGGGGATGGAGGGATGGGACTAAAATAGAGGCAAGGTACATGTGTATCTCTCCAACCCAGACAGATGGAAAAGTACTGAATCATTGAACAACATACTACACCTTTCCTTCCATGGAAATAAAAATGCTTCAACTAGGAACCACTACTTAGCAAGCCAGACAGGGAAACTAAGGTACAGGCAAGGTAGGAACTTGTCACAAAAAAAGAGCTGTCAAGCACATCTCTTGACACCCAGCTCAGAGCTCTGTCCACCTTAATTCTGACTCTCATTATTACAGTAAAGTTGGGCAGAAGTAGAAGAGACAAGTAACTGTTACTGAGACCTGATGGATGACAAATTAAAGGATGGACCCCAACAGCCAGGACAAGGAAGCATGTCACACTTTGCTGAAAAAATTGGGTATGAAAGTTAGTGTCCATTGTCCATCTCAGATGTCAATGAACTCTCAGGCCTCAATGTCCGTTTTCTTTATAAAGATCAGTGGTTTATCCAGAGAGGCATTCAAGCAAACCAGAATAAGAAAAAACATTGAAGGCACTGCTTTTAGTGGCAATCTTTACCCCATCTTAAGATTTGAGGCCGGGTGCGGTGGCTCATGCCTGTAATCCTAGCACTGTGGGAGGCCGAGGCAGGCGGATCATTTGAGCTAGGGAGTTCGAGACCAGCCTGAGCAAGAGTGAGACCCCGTCTCTACCAAAAATAGAAAGAAATTAATTGGACAACTAAAAATATATAGAAAAAATTAGCCGGGCATGGCGGCCCATGCCTGTAGTCCCAGCTACTTGGGAGGCTGAGGCAGAAGGATTGCTTGAGCCCAGGAGTTTGAGATTGCTGTGAGCTAGGCCGACACCACGGCACTCTAGCCCGGGCAGAGTGAGACTCTGTCTCAAAAAACAAAAACAAAAACAAAAACAAAAAAGATTCGAATGGCAGATTCATCCTCCATTAGAAGAGTTAGAAACATAACAAACAAAGAAGCATATGTGTATGTTGCCGAAATTAAACAGATACGTATCTAGGTTAAGGAAATTAGGTACTGGAAGAAAACCAAATGAATAAAACTAGGTCAAATGTGGGACCTACAACTGTGGCAGTATGTATGTAAATTTAGAAACAGAAACTAGCAGTGTCTCCCTGAGGCCCTCACAACAATGCTGTAGTTTTTTGCTAAAGCTGAGAAAATATCTCTCATTAAAAAAGACAGAGTGAGAATGAGCTCATACATGCTGGGATGAAGGCACAGTCACACACACCCACCAATATTTAAAAATGTGCATTGTTCTTGAGATCTTAGGAAATTCAACTTTGGCTGGAACAGTCAACTTTGCTACATCAGCCAACTCAGCCGGCTGGGAACTCTGGTAATTCTGCTCACTGTCCCCAGAAGACTTCATCCACTTAAGAGGTAAACATATTTGTAACACAGCAAACAGAAAACTGGCCTTTAAAAATAAAGCCTCCCATGAGACCACCAGGAAAATTAAAGAAGAATTATATTTAAAATTATAAAATAAAAAAGTAAAATAAGTTTTAAAAATTTTTATTAAAAAATTTTAAAAAATATAAAAAAATAAAAATAAAAATAAAGCCATCCTGCTGTCTCCTTTCTCTGGCCATGGTGCTAAGTGTGATATTTCATTTTTTCCTCAATATCTTCTTCATTTTAACAAAGAATATTTCTTCTCTTTGTGTCATATCTCAATATGAGCTCCCATCATTCCCTAACCCATCTGAGCTTTATTTTACTTCCTAGCACCTTATCACTACCAACAATTACATGTAGAATGATTTATTTATAGTCCAATGGCCTCCACTAGGATGTAAGCTATGTGAAGATGGGGACTTTGTCACTACCATATCTCCAGTGCATAAAACAGAGTCTGGAGCTTGATAAGCATCCAATAAATATCTGTTGACTGAATGAATGAATTCGCAGGCTGCTGGCCTACCACAATTTTCACTTCCCACCAACACAAAATCCTAATTTATGGGCAATCAACCATGTGGATAGAAGATGCTAATTGGTCTACATGCCACCAGGGAGCCATGCCTCCCTACTGTCTACTGGACTGTGTGTGCTGTCTCCTCACTTTGCAGCCAGCAGTAAGCATCCCCTGCCTTACACATTCTGCCCATGGCCCACTTATCAGCTCCCAGTCCTTGCCACATTACCTCAAAGGGACACAGGTAATCCTTTGTTAGGACTTCTTTAAAAGGTTTATATGCCTTGCCCTTGTCTATGCTAACTAGAACTCCAACTAGCAAATGAGAAGTACTACCAGAACCCAGGCAGATAGTCACAGCCAGGGAAACTCCAACTTCCTTGTAGAATTTCTCCTGATATTTCTCTCCTTATAAGCTCAACATGCCTTCAGTTCAGCTTCATATACTGGCCTAACCTCGTGATCCTTCACTCTACTCTCATTTCCTGCTAACAAACGGCCTAACTTCTCATTTCCTAACCATCAAAGTATGTTCCCTAAAAGTCTACCACCTCAAGAATCACTCCCTGAGTGATTCTCATAATGCTTTACCAAAATACTAAGCAAAAATGTCTTTTATAGGATTTCTTGAAACCAAAAAAGGGCTAGTAGAGTCTTACTACTTGGTCTCATGGGAACTTAAATTCCTAAGGAGCTAAGCCTCCACTTAGTCTGAGGCTCAGACTAAGCTCATACACCCTCATACTGAGCCAGTCCTCTTGGGGTATTTCTCTATTAAACTAATCAATCCTAAACTAACTAATCGGTCAGCCACCTGCACCCAGGGTATGCCAGATCACAGGTATTTGACTTTTCATTAATAAGATCAACAATAGTGACCATAGAGAAGAAGTGGTAAGGTTCTACAAATTGTGTGCTGATATTTAAGGAGTTATAATAACTTTTATAGCAAAAGAAACTAGGTTTTTAATGTGTCCCAGATCCCTTGGTCTTCCTTCTGTCCTGATTGAAAGATATTCATTATAGAAGGGAAATGTTATCTGTGGGATACTTTGAGTTTTATCTTTCATGCCATCACCACTAACTTAGGGAATGAGTTAACACTCTTCCCTAATATTTTCTTCCTAGGACCTAGCTCTGATAGACCATCAATTTTATCCCCCTGCTTCCCTTTACTTCTCTCCAGACTCTAATAAGATTTTTCTTTTCATAACTGGATTTTCAGGAATCTGCTCTTTCTCTTTCTACTTTGCACTATAAATACTCCTAACTTTGCTCCTTCTTTCCTCAGAATATTTGTGCCAATTTCAAGTCTCTACTTTCTTGTTTTGAGTCTCTATCTCAACTTATGACACATTCTTGTTATCCCAAGAGCCACAAAGACTTTTACTTAGACCAAAGTCGAGTTCATCCTTACAATCCACAAACGAGGTTGATCAGAACATAGAAGTTTGGCAAAGGAGGTAAAAATCCAGTAGAGAAATGATCCCAAACTGTGTCTTAAGAGATCTGGATCCTCACTTCTGGTCTGCCATGATCATAACTAATATCAAACAATAAATGCTGAAAACAGCAACCCCCGTATAGCATTGGATAAGTTACTAAACCTCTCTTTACTTCTGTTCTCCCATTTGTCACACAAGAACAATATTGCTTGCTCTTTGGCTCCTCAAGGTATTAGAACAAGGAAAGCTTTCCTTGTTTAAAAAAAAAAAAAAGAAAGAAAAACAATGTCTTAAAATAATGCTAAAAAAAATAAAAATAAATGCCCTGACAAAAAACAAACAAACAAACAAACCCAAAAAACAAAGATCCAGGCCTGGTATCAGATGTTAATTATGCATTTAACCAAACAATACCTTAAGTAGGAAGGTTACTATATAACCAGAAATCTGGGCTAGAACTGTGGCTCTAAATTAGCTCTGGCATGACCAAATACAGTGCCAGTGCCAAGCGTAGTATTGCAGATTATACAACAAAGCCCTCCACCTCCAAACTAGAAAAAGTTTACCAGATGCTACCACCAGGATCCAGCCATGGCAACAAGGAGCTTAAAGGTGTAAATGATTACACTTAAGGATGGCTTGTCCAGATTCCCAAACCCTTGCAAAAGTTAAGCTCTCTACCAGGGTAACCCATTGGCTCTACTCTCTTATTTAATACATTTCATAAGTCTGGCAACTGGGTAACATTCCAACGCCCTGAGAGATTAGGATCTGCACCTGAACTCTGGACCATGGCTCCTTACCTTCCACTATCTCTAGGCTGTCAGCCTCGGTTCATTTACCTATTTTCAATTGGTTTCTGCATCTCAAACTCCAGGAGGGACACAAGCCAGAAGGTATAAAGGTACTCTTTCATTTTGAGGCCAGCTTTCCCTACCTCTTTCCTTTTTGCCTTCCATCTACATAAACTTCCCTTTAAAAGTATATGTCATTTTCTGGCCCTTTAAATCCCCACCCGAGTTCTCCTCAATTCTCCACACTTTCTCCCTCCTCACTTGCAGTTCGCCTCGTCTCCCTTGGGAGTTTCTCCATTCCTCTCCGGGTGTCCTTCTTCACCTCAACACTCCAGTCTCGTCTTCTCTCCACCTCCCCTTCCCTTCCCCACGACACCTCTTTAGCAGGCGACCCCCTCACGACAGCCGGCACGCGTCTCCTGGCCTCCCCCCCGCCCCCATCTCGGCTCCCTTCCCTCGCCCCTCGGAGCCTGGGCCTCCCCTCCCGCTCCGGGGCCCCGTGGTTCCCCACGCCGACTCTCCGCCTCTCCTTGCCGGTCCTCCCCCTGCGCTGGTCCACTCACAAGAGGCCGGAGCAGGTGGTGCAGACGAAGCTGCCCACGGTGATGTCCACGTAGGTGACCCCGCGCTGGGCGCACTCGAAGCAGTGGCGATTCCCGGCCTGGCTGCAGCCGCCCAGCTCCCGCACCCGGCGGCACCACACCTCCGAGGCCGCCTCCGCCTCTGCCTTTCCCCCGCCGACCCCGCCACCCGGGCCTGGGCCCTTCTTCGCCGCCATCACCATCGCCGTTCACTGTCTCCCCGCAAGTCAGCAACTACCCCTTCAACCACTGCCGCCTCCAGCCTTCTCAGCCGCCTCCGCACGCCAGGCTCCCCTGACAGAAGCTCCGGAGCCGGTGGCATCCGCGCGAGACTCCGCCACCCCCCGACCCGTGCTGCCCAGCCTCGCCTGTCCTGCACGATGATTGGCTGGCCTTCTCCCACCTTCTCACTCTGATTGGCCCGACCTGGGACGGCCCCCGGTTGCTGGAGCCACTAACACCACGCCCCACTGGCTTCAGACCTCAGGCCTCTCCCATTGGCCGGCAGAGATCCGGCCGCGAGAACTGTGTGTGCCCTCTGCTTCTCTCCGCCCCCTCTCGCCACTGCCTCCACTGCGGCCCGCCTCCCTGTTTGGATTGGTGAGACCTCGGCACTAGGGCTCCGGACGCTAACTCTAATTGGCTGTCAAGGCTGCAAAGTTAGCGCGCGAGACAGAGGAGGTGTCCCGCGCACGCGCAGCTCTCGTTCTCCCGACTGATGTCGTTGATTCCCGCCAAATTTAAAAGACCTGCTCTAGACTGTGTAGAGTGGCACACAAAGAAGAAGAGAAATGGCCTCATGAGAGGCTGAGGAGAAGGGGGAAAGAAGAGAACCCTCAGGGGAGAGATGGAGAAGGAGAAGGAGTGCTGTATTAGTGCCATTTCATTTACTTCTACCCATGCCATAGGTGGAATCCTCATTTTACAGTTTTCGGTTCAAGGACTTGCAGAAGATCACACAACGGGTATGTGGCCCAGGATTCGAATCTGAGTCTTCTGGCTTTCGAAATCCTAGCTGGAATAGTATTCAATGATTCATTTTACACACACTTACTGAGTGTTGCTAGGTTTCAGAAACATTCTAGACACTGGAAATACAACGGTGAACCCAAATCCCTATCTTAGTGTAGCTTATATTCTAGTGGGGCGAAGTAGACACTAAACAAATTGAAGAAACATCAGTTAGTGATAAATTCTATGCAGAGAACTATCAGGTCTTGGAAGAGAGAATGACTTGTTGGGTACTTTAGAGTGATTGGTGAGGAGAGCCATTTCCAAAACAATGACATCTAAGCTGAGACCTGAATAACAAAAAGGAGTCAGTCATGAGGACATCTGAAGAGGATCATCCCAGACAGGGAGAAGCAAATGCAGAAGCCCTAGAGCGAGAAGCAGCAAAAAGAAAGCCAGAGTGGTTGCAGCATGGTGAGTGAGGGGAGAGTAGAAGGGATTGTCCTGGAGTGGGACCAGGTCATGTGGAACCTTCCAGACTTTGGTAAGGAGTTTGGATTTTCTTCTAAGTGTCATGGGAGTCTATATTAGTTAGATTAGGTCCCATTATGATGGGAACCCCCACAATATGTCAGGGACCCAGGCTCTTTCTATCTTGTTGCCCATAGTGCATTACCTCTACTCCCAAGTTCACCTCATGATCTAGTCCAGCTTCAGCCCTCATGCCTGTTACAACAGCAGGGAGAGCCTTCTCTTTTTAAGAACATACCAGGAAACTGCATGCAATCTCACTGGCTCTCATCTCACCAGCCAGAACTTAGGAATATGACCATATCTAAGTGTGAGGAGGGACTCTGGAAAGTACTCTTTATTTTGGTCTTCCATGTGCTCACCTAAACTTCAGAAGTTCTATTACTGAGGTAGAAGGAAAGAAAGGCTATTAGGATAAACCACAGTCTCTTCCACAGAAGTCATTATAAGGGTTGTAGCAGGGGCAAAACATGATCTGATTTTCAGTCTTGAAAAAAAAATCATTCTGTCTTGGGACTAGGGCAATTAATAAGTGGTTTTGGCAGTCCAGACGAAAGATGGTGGTGGCATAGAATGAAATGGTAGAAACTGGCTGGAGAGAAGGGGATTGATTCAGGAAATGTTTTGAAAAATTCACAGGACTTGTTAATGGATTAGGTGTAGGAGGTGAGGGAAAGAGGAACCAATGGAAATCTCTCTAGAGAAGTGCTGTCCAATAGAATGTTCCGTGATGATGGAAATGTTCGGTATCTTACTGTATAATATGATAGCTACTAGTTACGTGTGGCTGTTGAGCACTTGAAATGTGGCTAGTAAAACTAAGAAACTGACATTTTTATTTTGTTTTATTTAAATTTAAATAGCCACATGTGGTTAGCAGCTACCATGTTGGAGAGGGTTGCTCTAGATTTTTGTTTTGAGCAACTGGATGGCTCATGGTGCCATTAATTGAAAAAGGGGGGACTGAAAGAGGAGAAGGTTAGGGGATGCTGATAGCCAGAAATCAGCAGCTTTGCTCTGGACATGTTGATTTTAGATCCTTGTGAGGCCTCTGAGGGGTTGATCATGTAGGCAGGTGGATATATAGTATGGAGTTCCAGGTGAGGCCAGAGCTGGAAATGTAGGTTTAGGAGACATCAGCATATAGGGGTTATTTAAAGCCATGAGACTGGATGGGGTTGCTTGGTTACAGCATGTAGACAGAGACTGGAGGAGGGCCCAGAAATAAGCCCTTGGCACCCCAATGGGTACTTTATTCTCCCTCTCCAGTTATCACAGCCATAGATGTGTTTTAGCATTTCTAAAAGAAGGCAACACCTAAGTCACATCCAGATGTGCAGATGGGACATCTAAGCCCACTTTATTATTATTTTTAATTTTAATTTTTAGATCCTGCCACTTTAAACATTCCTTCTAAATTTCAGAGTTCACAATATCTAAAAGCTGCCCCTTTCTCCTATAGTCCCTTATTAGCCAAGGGTTATTTCTTATCATCTTGAAAACTTGAGCAAATTGATAACTTTAGCTATAACACATAGTGAGTGAAAAAGATTAGGCTATTACTAGACGGTGATGGTTTTCTGTTAATTTTTGCCACTGGATATGGTAGTGTGAGGGCAACCAAAGGACTCATCCTCCTCCCATCTGTACTCCACCCAGCCCATATCAGGGAGTAACAATCCTATTTCCCTTTCATAATCAGGGGGAGCACAGCCAGCATGGGGACACCCTTTTCTGCCATTGCCCTGGTGGCAGGAGTCTCAAATGGCCAGGCAGAACCTTTGTTGGGGTCCCTGGTGAGAACACCTCGCCCTTGGGCAGTGAAGTCTGAAAAGCATGAGTGACTTAGGGGATGGGAAGTAAATATTTTTAGAGAGAAAAGTAATAGTGAGAGCTGCCACCTCCCACCCCAACCCTTGGTTTCTGGACCTCTTCTACATTGGCTGAGGGAGAATTGGCACTGCATTTCAGTTCCTGTTTGGATCACATATCACTATCGGCGAGGAAGAGGCCCAGCTTCACAGGTGTGGTCTCCTGGATACTGCTAACTGCTAGATCTGTTTTCAGTAGACCATTTCATTGTTCAACAAGGCCAGCTGCTTCTGGTGGATGGGAAATATGATAATGGCCCATGGCTGGCCAACTGTCTTATTTCTTTCACTGAGAGGTGAGTTCTTGGTTGGAGACGATTTTGTCTGAACCACCTTGTATTATACAAGGTCAGTAATTCCAGGGATGATGAAATAGTCCAAGGCATAACTTACAGGGAAAAAAAATCCACATGTAGAATAAATGTTTCTTCTAGAGTGTATAAGTCACCTCAACCTCTATGACAGAAGGGACCTGATAGAGTTGACCTGCCACTGGATTTCTGACAGATTCCCAAGAAACCTGGTGAGCTAGTTAGCCCTTGGAATGGTATCCAGCGTCCTATTGTTTATAACACTTTTTTTTCAGTTGATTTTTTTTTTCTGAGACAGAGTCTCACTCTGTTGCCTGGGCTAGAGTGCTATGGTGTCAGCCTAGCTCACAGCAACCTCAAGCTCCTGGGCTCAAGCGATCCTCCTGCCTCAGCCTCCCGAGTAGCTGGAACTACAGGCATGAGCCACCATTCCTGGCTAATTTTTTCTATATATTTTTAGTTGTACAGCTAATTTCTTTGTATTTTTAGTAGAGACGGGGTCTCGCTCTTGCTCAGGCTGGTTTCGAACTCCTGACCTTGAGCAATCCTCCTGCCTCGGCCTCCCAGAGTGCTAGGATTACAGGCGTGAGCCACCACACCTGGCCTTCAGTTGATTTTTGTTTTCCAGGTAAAGATCACATTATTTTCAAGTAATGATAGTTTTAATTTCTTTTGATTTTTTTCCTAATTACTTTTCTCTTGTCTAATTAAGTTGTTTGAACATCCAGAACAAGTGAAATAATAGTGGATATCTTTTCTTATTCCCTACTTTAATGAGAATTTATCTTTATTTCCCCATGAAGCTTGATGCTGACTTTAGAGTTAACATAAATGTATTTTATCATATTAAAGAAGTACCCATTTATTCCCAGGTTATTTATTAGTTCTACTGATTTTGTTTTCTAACTTAATTTCTGATTATATCTGTTAGTTTTTCTTCCTCTCTTACATTTATTTTGTTTACTTTTTTTATTTTCTTGAGTTGGTTGCTTACTTATTATAATTTTTTGTTTATTCATTTAAGGCCAAAAACATGAGCATTGTTTTAGCTGTATCTCATATGAATTGCTATATTGTATTTATTATTATTATTTTTCTAAATATTTTGCATTTTGATTTGTATTTCTTTATTGACTCTAGAGGTTTTTTCTTAAGAGAACAATAAAAAATTTCAGGTGTTAAGGACACTATTCCCCCTTGGTTTTAATACTAATGTCTTACTTAGTGATCAGAGAATGATGTATGTACTAGTTCTATTTCTTGAATTTAATGAAGATTTCTTTGTAGTCTAATAACCAGTCAGCTTTTGTGAATTTTCTGAGTACCTGAAACTAAGGTGTATTTTATCATATCAGACCTACCTTATTAACTATGCTGTTGATGTCATCCAACTCCTCACCTATTCATTGAGCTTTTCGTAACATGAAGTCCTTCTTTACCTTGCTGCCTTAGAAAGAGACGGCCTCATGCAATGACTTGCCTGTCTGACTGTTGTTCAGCACCCCCTCTTCTGCTTCTCAAAGCTAAGCTAGGTCCAGGAAGCTTCTGTTGCCTCTCCCTCTACTGAGTTCTCCTATCTCAAACACCTGAAACAGACCCTGGAGTGGCTTCTGCACTTCATGGGGTACGCCCTTAATACTTGAGAAATGTATTTCACTACTTTTAAGATCTGCAGTAGCAGTGATCTTGCCTCTCTCTTCCCACATGCCCCTCTGCTAGAACTCTACTACTTTTGACAGCCCTTCCACTTGAATTGTGGTTTCAAGTTTTAGCTAGCTCATTGTTTTGCTAAAATTGGAATTTGTATTTTTGTTTCTTCTTCCCATGGCTGTTGGTGGTTAAGAAGGTAAAGAGGAAATGTTGCCTTTATGCTACCATCTTCAAAATGGAACTTTCTGTGGGCTTTTAACGCTCAGGCAGTCCACTTCTGGGTGGCACCACATAGACCATCTGTAAACCTGGCTAGATTCTCTTTGCCCTTGTGTTTTTTTTTTTGTTTTTTTTTTTTTTTTAGACAGAGTCTGGCTCTGTTGCCTGGGCTAGAGTGCCGTGGCATCACCCTAGCTCACCGCAACCCCAAACTCCTGGGCTGAAGTGAGCCTCTGGCCTCGGCCTCTCAGAGTGCTAGGATTACAGGCATGAGCCATGATGCCAGGCCATTTATCAGCTTCTTTTAAATACAATGAGTCCTAGAAACACTCTCCTAGTATGGGCTTCCTTCAAGTGGATGGGGTAGAAGCAAAGGGCCCCCAGAGAGAGTTTAAGGAAGCACAACTACGGTCATAGGAGATGATAGTAAAAAGATTACCCAAAACATTTTTAACAGCTTGTATTTGTTTCCCAAGGCTGCTGTAACAAACTGGGTTGCTTAAAACAACAGAAACTTATTCTCACAGTTCTGGAGGCCAGAAGTCCAAAAACAAGGTGTCAGCAGGGCCATGCTCCCTCAGAAGGCTCTGGGGAAGAATCTTTCCTGTCTCTTCCAGCTTCCCGTGGCTCTCAGCAATCCCAACTCCCTCCCAGCAGTTCCTTTGCTTGTAACTCCATCACACCCATCTCTGCCTCTTTCATGAGGGCTTCTTCCTTATATGTATGTGTCCATCTTCTTTGTATAAAGATGTCAGTGATTGGATTTAGGGCCCACCCTAATCCAATATGACTTCATCTTCATTTAACTAGTTATGTCCGCAAAAACCCTATTTCCAAATAAGGGCACATTCTGAGGTTACAGGTGGACATGAATTGGGGTGCTGGGTCCCTATTCAACTTACTACTCAGGTCTATAGTTTCCATTTGAATAAAAGTGCCATTGTCAAAAGGCATATTATTCTGTTTAGAATATATGAAGCAAGTACACTATTGAGAAGTTTGACGCACTGTCACACACCTGCATACAAACTTTGTTTCATTTCAGCTGTGAAAATGAATTTTCGCTCTTATGGGCAGGATGCAGAACATCAGAATTTTAAGTAGAGAATCAGAATTTAAAGAAATCGCCCCACATTTTTACAACATAGCTAAAACTTATATATTGCAAAATCTCTATAATTTTGCACTTGGGTCTTTTGCTTTAACCATGATCCAACATGCACAGCAGAGACAGGAATAAGATTATTTAAGAAGATGCTAACCAAATTAATTCCAGGTTAAATTGTTATTCCTCCAATCTCCCTCATTCTGGAAGGCGAAAAGAGAATTGTTTCAATTCTTCACATAGTCTCATCCTTGACAAGAACTCTCATGGGCCCCTTTTTTAGCACTTTAGGTGAGGGGCACCTTATTACCTCCTGAGACAACCCACTTCACCTCAGGACAATTTCATTTCAACTACAAATCTGCCATTAATAAGTAGGTTTGATCATCTCTATGCTTCAGCCTAGAAAATGGGGCTCAGAGAGGTATGCAAATTATACAAACACATGGGGGAAAAGACCGGAAGGATATATATCAAAGGTTTTGTGTGATTTTTCTTATTTTCTTAAAATGTTACAAGTGCAAATGAATTAATTTTTTTTTTTTTGAGACAGAGTCTCACTCTGTTGCCCAGGCTAGAGTGCCGTGGCATCAGCCTAGTTCACAGCAACCTCAAACTCCTGGGCTCAGGTGATCCTCCTGCCTCAGCCTCCTGAGTAGCTGGGACTACAGGCATGTGCCACCATGCCCGGCTAATATTTTCTACATATTTTTAGTTGGCCAATTAATTTCTTTCTATTTTTAGTAGAAACGGGGTCTTGCTCTTGTTCAGGCTGGTTTTGAGCTCCTGACCTTGGGTGATCCGCCTGCCTGGGTCTCCCAGAGTACTAGGATTACAGGTGTGAGCAACCTGCCCGGGGCCGAATTAATTTTTAAAAGCCTTAAATATGAGTCCTTCAGGTCACAGTCACTTAGAAAGTGGCAGAATCAGGATTGGAACCCATTGCCAGACAACTTGTAGTGGGGATGGAATTTTCTAGACTCCCCCCTAGTGACCCTCTATAGTCCTTCCAGTGTCAGGGCTCCTCTCATTCCAGTTGGGCCTCCACCTCCAGCTGCAGCCCTCATCCAAGAGACTGGGACAGAGCACAGGAGGGCTTGGCAGAATTCTCCCCCAGACCTGAGGCCTTGAGTGAGGCTGGCACTGAGGTACCCTCTTGCACCACCTCCTGGTCCGGTTCCCTGAGGGCAGCCACCTTGCATTAGCCTCTGTGTCTCTGGGACTAACACTTGATGAGGAAGTGTTGGAGGAAGGAGACCGGGCAGCCTCACTAGCTATGTGATTTGGCCAGAATAAGGTAGGAAGCGCCTCCACCTGGAATGTGAACGTACAGAGAAGGTGCGGGGTGATTATTACCCTTATCAGCGCTGCCGTCACTGTCGCCGAATGTGAGACATCCCCTCCCCCTCACCAGTGATTGCGCCAGAGCTCCTGCGCGTTAGCGAGCAGGTGACGCCGCAGCTGAGGGCCAGCCAGGGCGGGGGTGGGCGGTAAGGGGCGGAGGTAAAGGGGATAAGAGGGCGTGTTCCCATCCGGGGGGCGAGAACTCTCCCGTGGTCCCCAGCAACAAGGGCGGGGGGCGCCCTCCGTCCCTCCCGCACTCCCTCGGGACGCACACCGCGGCGCGCCGCGTCCTCAGGTGCTCCGGGCTTCCCCGCGTCAACCGCAGCCAGAGCGCCCCCCGCGACGCCGCCATTCATTCCTCCTCCTACACCACAAGCGCAGCGCGGGCCTTCAGGGGCGGGGAACCGCGGGCGCCGCGGGCGCTTTGAGTCGGGATTTCGGTGCCAGCTGCCGGGCTGGGGGTGAGGGTGTCCGCCCCGGTGCGCGCTGCATCCGCCCAGTTACTAAGGAGAGACTGAAACACACAGACTCGGGAGACGGAGACATGAGGGCAGGCACTCAGATACAGGGACCAAGCACGGAGATAGATACGGAAAGGCAAAGACACTTAAGAGGCAGATGTGGACAAAGACCGGAACACAGCGAAAGAGATATGGGGGCACAGAAACACAGGATACAGACTGACACATAGAGATAGACTGGCATGTAGATAGGCAGAGACAGAAATACAGAAGGGCAGAGACGCACAGACCCTGAAGAACTACGTAAGACCCGCGAGCAAATAGGATACAAGAGCGCCAACTGCGAGGGCACCATCCACTGGCCTGAGCTCTTTTCCGAGTCCTGCCGGTTCGTGCCTTCCCCACTTCTCACCTGGTACCTGACCCTCCCCCTGCTGCGTTTCCCACGCCCCCTCTTTCCATTGCCTGCCCTGCTGTCGGCTTCCTGCCCAGACGCGCCCCGCCAGCTTTCGGTCCACCTCCCCACAACCCCGCTGCCAGTCCCTTTTACACGTCTCTCCTAGCCTGGTGTCGGACTCCCGCAGGTACCAGGCTCCATCCCACCCCACCTCCAACCCCGCCTCTCCCCGCCACATCCTACCCGCGTTGGCCAATACAGTTCCCTGAGGCCCATGTGCCATCCATTCCCCGCCAGCGTGCGGGGACCTCCCACTACCGCTCCCTCCTCTCCCTGGCTAGCTGGGCGCGCGGCTGACCCCCGGCCCCGCCTCTTTCCCGTGGCCTGTGCCCGCCCCGCCTCCCCCGCGCCCCGCCCGCTGTGCTCTGCCGCAGTCGGGCGCTCATCGTCATTCCGCTCTCACCGCCGCCGCCGCCCCCGCCCCCGCCCCCAGCCCCCGCCCGGTTCCCGCCACCGCCGCCGCCGCCGCCTGCCCAGCGGCCCGGGAGGCGGAGGCGCGGGGGAGGAGGCCCGGCTTGGCTCCGCAGCCCCGGATGCTGCATGACTTCATCCTTCCGCCGGCTACCCTGCTGAGCTAGGGCCGGTCCGGCAGCTAGCCCGCCGCCCGCGCCCCGCTGCAGTCCCGCGCCCGCCCTGCGCCCGCCATGTCCGAGATCCTGCCCTACAGCGAGGACAAGATGGGCCGCTTCGGCACAGACCCCGAGGGCTCCGATCTCTCCTTCAGCTGCCGCCTGCAGGACACCAACTCCTTCTTCGCGGGCAACCAGGCCAAGCGACCCCCTAAGCTGGGCCAGATCGGCCGAGCCAAGCGAGGTACGCGGCCCGGGCCCGGAGTCGCCGCCTGACCCAGAAATTCTTCGCCGGGCGCCCCCCGGCTGCCGTTCCCCGCCGAGTGCCCGCAGCTCTTGCCGCAGACCAGCGCAGCCAGCCGCTCTCCGGCCCGGGCTGGGGGGGGGGTCCCCGCTGCAGTGTTGTGTCCCCTTCTTCCCCTCTCCCGGGAACACAGTGCCCCGGATTCGATGTTCGCCACCTCTGGAAGCAGAGCCCTGGCACTCGGGCGAGGGGGAGGGGCCGGTAGGGGCATTTGGGGATGCTTGAAGTGGGAACAGGGAGTGACGGGCTGATTCTTAGGATTCGAATATTGAGTCGGGGGATGGTACGAAGAACCAGAACCTTCGGGTCGAGAGGGACATCCAGCTGGAGAGAGGGCATGGAGGCTGGGGGTTCGGTTGTCCTGCTTGTTTCCATGCGGAGGGAGGTTCTGTTGGCACCAAGATTGGAAGAGGGGTTCAAGTGGCAAGAGGTTTAGGTTGGGGAGAGGGCTGGATTAGCTGGATATTCCATTTGAGCCCCATTTGAGGAGGGGGCTCTGTTGAAGTAAGGGCTGAAGAGGGGATTCCATGAACGAGAGGTCTCTAATCAGCTCAGATGGGGAAGATTCAGGCGGCGGGAGGGCTTGCACTGGGTAGAATAGCTGTAGTCTTTGGAAGGGGGGCGTTCCGCCTTAGGGAGGGGAGGGGGTCTGTGGGAGAGAGGCTTGGCTGGAGAGTTCAGATGGAGAAAGACACCGTGGCACAGGGTTCCGAGGGGCGTCGCTGGGCCACGGGCAGTAGCCGCGCGGGGCGCTAGGACTCGGGGCCGATTGTCGCCGACGCCCCCCGAGGCCGCGCGGCTGACGCGCTTTCTCCCTGCGCAGTGGTGATCGAGGATGACCGGATAGACGACGTGCTGAAGGGGATGGGGGAGAAGCCGCCGTCCGGAGTGTAGACGCGCCGGCTCGGGCGGCGGGCTCCGGGCCCAGCCTCGGAGCGGCCAGGAGCGCGGGCTGGCGATGCGGCTGCGGGCGCCCCCCGCCCGGGCCCAAGCGCCCGCGGGCGGGGGCTGCAGGGCCGCGCCGCCGCCGCCGCCAGGCACTCCGGAGCTGTCCGCTTCAGCACCACGGCGGCTGCGGTAGCGGCAGCGCGGACCCGCCGGGAGCCCGCCGCCGCGCTCTTGCACTTTAGAACCTCGGGCCGCAGCCCCACCCCGCACACCGGAACGGACACAGAGACCCGCGGCCCCCAGCCCCCGGCCCGCCCCCTCCCGCACGGCTCCCCTGCCCCACCCCCCTCTGGCTAGTCTGGTCTGTGGACCCGGCGGCCGCAGGTGTAGGACCTCGCGCGGCCAGGGATGTTTGGCTGCGCGTTTGCATGAGCTTTCCACCCACCTGAGCCCAGCCCTCCGGGCCATTCCTCACCCCCACCCTTGTCTGGCGTGACCCCAGCCTCAGCCTCTTTCTAAGGGACTTCCTCAGCACATTTGTATTTTTATATCCGACTCTTTGTTTACTGGCTCTGCTCACGGTTCTGCCCTCCCCTCAGTCTCGGCCACCCTCTTCTGCGCCTGGCAGATAGGATGGGTGTTGAGGCTGGGGTGGGACAAGCCCTCAATATGGTTACCAACCACATGGTCAGTCTGCCCAGGCCTGACCCCAGGAGGTTCTCTGGCAGACCCTTTCCCCCCAAGGTATCATCACTGTCCAAGGACCCAGACCTGATTTTACCTTGGACCCCTGCATCTTGCCCCTGGGAACCCACATGGGGGCTGCTCTGAACCTTTGGATGACATCTGTGGCCCTGGAGATGTTCTCAACCCAGGGGTGCCCTTTGTAAATGTTCCTCCATCCTCACTGTACCAGGAGTGTGTGAATAAACACAGACCTCCCTGTGTGTGTGTGTGGCGGCTGCTTAGGTCTGCTCAGGAGCCAGGCCAAAATCCAAGGGGGGCAAGTACTTGGGAATCTTAGGTGCATGGTGCTGGTGGGGAAGGGTTGCCAAGTGAAGATAGGCAAGCCAGCCTGGCCTGGGAACATCAGTACAATGTAGCCTCCTTAGGTACGTGTACAACCCAAGCAGGACAGATCACCAGGGTTGGGGCTGCAGCTGAGGTCAAAGGCATAAAGCAATCTAAATTCAAAGTCTGCAGCCTCCTGTGGATAAATCCAGTTTGGATGAGGATCAGTAACAGGCCTCAGGGAGGGAGTCTCTGAGGCTGGCTGGTGTCCAGAAAGATTGTGCTGAGCTTTCCCCCAGGGGATGAATCACTGATGGTTCGATGTGGTGGCAGGGGTTAGGGAACCTAGAACAGATCTGAGGAATCCAAGAAGGAAGCCAGAAACCTGAAATCTAGTTAGATGGGCTGTATTGGTTCGTGTGGGTTTGCTCCAACCTTCTATCTTAGGCATGAGCTCCCTGGGAAGTGAGCACCTTGGACCCAACCTCAAGCCCTGAGTCAGGAATTCCAACTACGTGAGAAGCCCAGGGCAGAATGGCAGCAAGGGCTGAAGGACCATGCTTCAGGCCTCACAGCTGAATGGAGCTAAGGAAATCCTCATGATCTGAGTCCTGAAGAATGCAGGGTGAAGTAGGAGGTCTAGGGGATGAAAGGATCTGGGACCCCAGGGCCAGCTGGGCCACACTGAGCTCTCTGCCCTTGTGCATGAGGTAGAGATGGAAGTGGAAACCACTGCTGTAGGTTGCATGCCTCAGGGACCAGCCATAACGGGCTTGGGCATAGTGTCTGGTCCGAAAGTGGGGTGCAGCAGAGGTCATTGAGATGAACCGGCCCCCAGGGACCAGCACCCGGCTCACCTGCAAGACAGACAGAGAAGCCATTGGTGAGAAGTGGATCTGCAGGTTCTCAAAGGTCAGTACTGCTCCAAAGGCCCTCCTAGTCAAACCTCAGGTACTCCCCTACATCCAGTAGCTCAGGCTTTTCATGGCAAAGAGTAAGCCACCTTCTCTGCCCCTAGCCATTCCATAGGGATAGAGCTATATTCTAGATAGGCATCCTCATTACTATAGTCGTGGGTAAAAAAATAAAGAAAAGAAAAAAAAGGTAAGTAGACAGGCAGGAGCATGGGAGTGATGTCAGGTGTGGGGAGCACTATTTTCCTATCAACTGCTAACCTTCCTAGTCTGCATCACCTGTCTGGAACCTGGCTGCTACCTCATCCCTATGGCAACCCAGTAGCCAAACATCAGCCTTTGTGCACCTGGCCACTCCAGCCCCCTCTAATGTTGACCCAGCTTAACCCTCCCCTTCCTCAGAGAACCACACTCCTAAGGTGACCCACTATCTGCTCCTAACCATGCTTTCTTCTGGCTTCTGAGTTCTTCCAATCTCCTGAAACCTCAACCCTTCACCCCCACCTCTTGATCTGCCCTTCTTTCTTGTTCCCTCACCTCACTCAACACCTGGTCCACAGTGTGGACACCTTCAGAGGACACACTCCAGGGATCCTGTTCCCCAGCCAGCAGAGCATCCAGCGTGCCCTTCTCAAGCACCACATCAAAGGAGCCACTGGGGAAGTTCAATGCCCGCACATCCATGGTCTCCCAGCGTAGCTTGGGCACGTGGGCATAGCGAGCCTGCATGGCAGCCACCACAACTGATGAGTAGTCCACACTGGTCACATCAGGAAAGCCTCCAAGAAACAGCTCATAGCTCAGGGCACTGTTCCCACAACCTGGGATGGGAAGAGTTGGATAGCAAAAGAGCTAGGTTAGCTTTGGTTCTCATCTCCCCTTGATTATCCATCCACTCAGCCCATTTTCTCTCAGTCCAAACCCTCTAGTACTGAGAAGAGGTGGCATAGTACAGAAGGGAGCATGAGCCCTGGCATCACACAGACCTGGGCACAAACCCTGGCTCTATCCTTCCTAGCTGTACGGACTAGGTCGAGTTGTTTAAACAGTAGGAACTTGTATTTCCTATTCAGAAAAATGGAGACAACAATACCTAGTATACGCACAGGATGTGATGCGCTAAATTTAAGATTAAAATAGCTAGAGCGGGCATGGTGGCTCATGCCTATAATCCTAGCACTCTGGGAGGCTGAGGCAGACGGATTGTTTGAACTCAGGAGTTCGAGACCAGCCTGAGCAACAGCGAGACCCTGTCTCTACCAAAAATTGAAAAAATTAGCCGGGCATGGTGGCACATGCCTGTAGTCCCAGCTACTTGGGAGGCTGAGGCAGAAGGATGGCTTGAGCC
>CAUYRT010070219.1:0-18239 GCA_963574885.1 Lepilemur ruficaudatus | reverse complement strand
AAATGAGAAGCAATTAAAGAGATTGACATATGTATATCAAATATAAGCAAATCTCTTAAGATTACCTGAAAATCCAAATTAACACAAAGATCAGTCATTTTTTAAAAGGATCATACAATCTTGTTTAAAATCCTTTGTAGGATTTTACTTTTGTTATCTACAAAGTGATTCTATCGGCAGCAAACATTTCAGAAATGCACTTTTCTGAGCAAAACATAGCAAATAAAGTTTAGGGAAAGTTATCCTAACATTAGCCTAGTACATAAGCATTACTGAGGGTTTAAAATGTGTTACTAAATTTAATCCTCTTAGCCACTTTTTCAAGGTACATTTTTTTATTGTGGTAAAATATACATGACATAAAATTTACCATCTTAACCATTTTCAAGTGTGCAGTTCAGTGGCATTAAGTACATTTGCATTGCTGTGCAACCATCACCACCATCCATCTCCAGAAAGATTTCCATCTTCTCAATTACAGTTTTATCCTCATTTTTCAGAATACAGCAGACTAGAAAAGGGTAAGATGCCAATCCAGGTCTATCAGATTTCAAAGCTAGAAACAGTTCTTCAACACACTTCAACATTCAGGTTGCCTGCCATAGAGTCACATAAAAGTAGTGTAGGGACAAGCTAAAGCTCTGTTTTCTTTTCAGAAAATACTTGTATTCAATCATATTCTAATCAATCACACAGACTGAAACTTCTAAAAAAATTCAATTCAACCCCTTTGTTTCCTATATTAAAGTGATTAGTTTTCTAAGTTTACATTGCCACTCATCTGTTTAAATTAATTCTGAAATGCAAAAAAAGAGTTTTATATTATAAAGAACTGAAAGACAAAGAAGAAAAAAAAAATCAAAGGTTGTGCCCATGCCTATCTACTACCTCTCCCATTAAGAGGTGTAAGTCTATTTTCCCACCCTTTCAATTTCGGCTGGCCTAGTGACTTGCTTTTACTAACAGAAAGCTGCAGAAGTGACCTGTCACTTCTAAGATGAGGGCTTACAAGGCTTCACAGCTTCTGATTTCGCTCTTTTGGAACACTGTCCTTAAATGCTGTATGTGAAGCGCGAGATACACATCTATACTCTTTATGTTACATAAAGAGAGGCTCAGCATCCCTGCTGTCCCAGATCCCACATCCCAGAATGCACCAACTAAATGAAGCTATAACCTGAACTGGTGAGACCAGCAGAGGAACTGCCCAGGCAATACACAGAATCATAATAACAAGCTGCTGTTATTTTAAGCCACTAAGTTTGGTAGAGGTCAGTTATGCAGCAAAGGTAACTGAAACAATGATCAACACAAAGTTCATGAACACAAATTACAATAATCTCTACTTCACTACTGAGCACATTAATTTGCCTCAGCTAAAAATCTTGGAAATTTAAGATGGTCAAATTAAAGCAAACTGTATCATCAGTACTAGAAAATTACTAATTATATGCCCTAGTATATTGGTTTTGGTCAGGGGTAACATTTTTGTATAAAAGACACATTTTATTAAAAATAATGCAATTTACCTCATTTAATGGCACCATTTTCTATTACAAATAGAAATATAATAAGCCAGTCCCTTTACATTCAGTTTTAATAATTTTTAGAAATCTTTCAAACATGTGATACCCTGCTTTCAAAACCTGAGTACACCAGATATAAATCAGACTTTTCTTACTGATTAGATTTCATTATTATAATTGATA
The DNA here is from genome assembly GCA_963574885.1 of Lepilemur ruficaudatus. Taxonomy (NCBI): domain Eukaryota; kingdom Metazoa; phylum Chordata; class Mammalia; order Primates; family Lepilemuridae; genus Lepilemur; species Lepilemur ruficaudatus. The sequence goes on along the minus strand of CAUYRT010070219.1, from coordinate 16,530 downwards.
ATTATACTGAGCTATTTATGTCAAGATGGCTCAGATGCTATTGACATATGCAGGGTAATCTGACATTAAATGGCCCTTGCCTGCTATACTTTTTAAAGTCTTAAAAGTTTTTATTTCTCTTTCTGTCAATTACCATTTGCTCATGATGAGAGTATCTTTTATAATGCAGTGTGTTATAAAATATACTTGTTACGATTTTGTCTAACTAACTCAACAAGCTTGGTCACAGGAGAACCAAAAAGCTTTTCTCTGAGTAAACTTCATTTATTCTAGTTTTTTACAGCTTTATTGAGGTACAGTTTACATACAATAAAATTCACCTATCATAAGTGAACAATTCCAACATTTTAGTAAATTTATGGAGTTGTGAAACCACTCACCCTATCCAGCTTTAGAACATTTCCATCATTCCAAAAATTCCCTTGTGCCCATTTATAGTTAATCCTGCTCTTACCCTCAGCCTTAGGCAACTACTGATCTGCTTTCTATCTCAATAAACTTGCCTTTTCTGGGCATTTCCTATTAAACAGAATAACATAACATGCAACTTTTTAATCTAGCTTCTTTCACTTATCATACACGTTGCAGTATGTATCAGTAATTTGTTCCTTTTAATTGCTGAATAGCATTCTATTGAACGTATATACCACATTTTTTGAACAGGTAATTTATTCATTACCAGTTGATAGGCATTTGAATTGTTTCCAATGTGGGACTAAAATGAATAACGAATGCTGCTATGAATATGTCTCTGGGTGGATGTATTTTCATTTCTCTTGGGAAGATTACTAGGAGTGGAATTGATTCCTTCCTAGCTCTGAGATATGATCCAGAGAGGCAATTAATATAAAAAGTGACTTCCAGATAAGTGAAGAATTACTGTAGTAACATATTATTCATTTAACCAACACATATCCCAACTTATTAGATTGTCAGGCAATGCAGGAAGAGCTAATAAAAATATGAATAAAGCACTGACCAGGCCCTAAATGAGCTTACAGCCTAGTGAAGGATGTATGTAAGTGTATAGGGAATTCTCACTTAAATTTTTTAAGGTAAATATCCAGTTTTAAAAGCTGATTATACCACACCTTCTAGGTAGAACGTTCGAAGATGGTGAAAAACTATTAATATAATGATGAATTACCACATTCCCTTCAAGACAAAGGCCCTCACCAACTGGTAATAACATGAAGGTGGTAAAAAATAAAAATAAAACTTAAACAATAATATGATAAAGACCACAGTAAGAAAGGTCAGAGCTTCCAAGAGTGGTGAGAACGGTGAGCAAAATGGGGGAAGTTAAACAAGAGCCCAGAACTGAGAGGGCACCCATGGATTATTTTTGGTACATGAATACATTATTGACAGAGTGAATGACAGCTGATGTTAAGTTTCCTCAATCTTCAATTGGCAAGCCCATAAACAGGAATAAAGTTTACATTTAAAAGCTATCTCTGCTTCTCTCTGGCCTTTTTTGGACATCTGTTATTCTTGGGAGATTTGGAAATAAGGGGAGGTGGCATTAATGGGAGAATAATTTCCAGTTAAAACCTCTAATACCCTGCCCCCACCAATTCCATTCACTCTACCATCTTTTTACTGTCACTCATCCTCTCATGTCCCACTTCCTTTCTCATTCGTCTTAATTTTAAATGGCCCACGATTATAATTATCCCTTATCTTTCTCTCCTTCTATCATAATTGCCTAATAAAACCTACAATAGGAGAAAACATACACCTATGCTGACTTAATCTCAATTTAATTTCACTATCATTAGCCAGAATTTGGTAGTAACACTACTCTATTTTTACTGTCAATTCACTTTCCCACTCTCCTTAATGATTATTCCATTCCTTCTCTTCTCTTAAAACCCTCAACCATCTTTTTCAACCTAACTCTGAACCCTAGCCTGAGCTCAGTATTCGTGTATACAGTTGGCTACTCAACATCTCCACTGGGATTTTTAGCAGGTCTCTCAAATTTAACATGTCTAATAATGAACTGTTGGGTATTACCCACATTACACTTCCACCTCAAACCTGTTCCTCTTGCTTCCTCATTCCTCACCCCAGTAAAACCTGAGATTTGTTCAAGCCAAACACCTTGAGGTCTTACTTCTCATTGTCTCATATACCCCACACCAAATTCATCAAAAAATACTGTAGACTCTGTATTCAAAATATATTCAGAATCTGAACATTTCCCACCTCAACCACCCTAGCCACCATCCAAGCCACCATCAGCTCTCAATCTCAATGACTGCAAATTTCCTAACTAGTCTCCTTTTTACCTTTATTCTCCTGCAGACTATTCTCAACCCAGCAGGCAGAGTAATGACATTCCTATCACTTCATTACTCTGCTACTCTCCTCCAATGGCATCTCAACTCACATGGGGTAATTAGCTAAAGTCCTTACCATGGCCTAGAAAACCCTGTATGATCTGCCTACCCCTTACAACCACTCTGACCTCATGTCCCCTTCAATAATCTATCACACTTCTCACGGCCTCCTCCCTATTACATAAACATGCCAGGCATGCACCCTTTGTAACTGCTATTCCTTCAGCACAGAATGTGCCTCCCCTGGTTAAACTCATTCCTTCATATCTTCACATCTCTGCCCTAATCCCTCCTTCTTTGTAAGGTCTTCCCTGGTCATCCTAAGTAAATTGCCATCTCCTAATCATCACACTCTTACTCATTTACCCTGCTTTGTTCTTCCTAGAACTCTTTACCTGGTACTATATTCTACTTTTTTGTTCCTTTTTCTTTTTTTAAGACAGAGTCTCACTCTGTTGCCTGGGCTGGAATGCCATGGCGTCAGCCTAGCTCACAGCAACCTCAAACTCCTGGGCTCAAGTGATCCTTCTGCCTCAGCCTTCCAAGTAGCTGGGACTACAGGCATGCGCCACCATGCCCGGCTAATTTTTTTCTATATATTTTTAGTTGTCCAGCTAATTTCTTTCTTTCTTTCTTTCTTTCTTTCTTTTTTTTTTTTAAGTAGAGATGAGGTCTCACTCTTGCTCAAGCTGGTCTCGAACTCCTGAGCTCAAACGATCCTCCAGCCTCAGCCTCCCAGAGTGCTAGGATTATAGGCATTAGCCACTGCACCCGGCCATGGTACTATATTCTTATTCATTTATTATCTCTGTTCAGCAGAACATAAGCTCCACAAGAATAGAGACTTCAACTATTTGTTCACTGCTGTTTCCGTTTCTCCCAGAATAGTACCTGGCTCACAGAAGTCACTCAATAAATAATTTAAATAAATAAATGATCAGTGCAGAGTGCTATGGAAACACATATATGCAGCACTTAATCTAATTTGAAAGGGCCAAGGAAAGCATCTCTGAATAGTGACGTCTAAGCACAGACCTGAAAGACAAGTAGAAGTCAGCCTAATGAAAGAACATGAGAGAGATGCCCCAGATTATAAAAACAGCATAAACAAAGCCCAGAGGTAAAATAGGGCTATTTGTTCTATGAAAGTATACACAAACTCTCAAAAAATAAAACACGCCTGGCTAGGCATGGTGGCTCACTCCTGTAATCCTAGCACTCTGGGAGGCTGAGGCAGGCGGATCGCTCAAGGTCAGGAGTTCGAAACCAGCCTGAGCAAGAGTGAGACTCCATCTCTACTAAAAATAGAAAGAAATTAATTGGCCAACTAAAAATATAGAAAAAATTTCACCAGGCATGGTGGTGCATGCCTACAGTCCCAGCTACTCGGGAGGCTAAGGCAGAAGGATCACTTGAGCCCAGGAGTTTGAGGTTGCTGTGAGCTAGGCTGATGCCACAGCACTCTAGCCTGGGCAACACAGTGAGATTCTGTCTCAAAACAAACAAACAAACAAACAAAAAACACTCCTTAGCTAAAAGAGGCAATTAAATACATGGTCCTCATGTTCTACATCCTATCCTACACTAGATAACATGAACACAGTATACTATCCTGCATACTCTTGGCCAAAGACCATTAATACTCATATTTAAAATACTTAGCCAAGATGAGTACTAGGAAGAAGAACAAAGGAAAATAAGTATTTTGCAACATCTGTTAATTTACTCTATGCAGTTTCTTCTACTGTCTTTTATTTTGGATCTTGGCAAATAACTTTTCATCTGATAAAAGGCAGTAATGGACTCGCCATGAAGAAACAATGATAAGATACCACACTAAAGGTACTCAAAAGGTACAAGGCTGAAAATTGGCTAAAGGCCCCAAAGAAATGACCAAGGAAACAAAAGTTAAAGGTCAACAAATGATTAGGTATTGGTGATGTCCTCTGCTACTATGAAGGGCATCATAATCACCACAGCAGCCAAAGGGACTAACAACTGTTTGAAAGAAAGCTGAAAAACTATCACTAGAGGTAAGATATAACTTTAGAAAATCTGAAGAAAACAGAAAAATCATTGCCAATGCCAGGAATGCATTTACCTGGAGGCTATGCTATAAACCCCAGAATAATGTTATTGGCAGTCTCATTTCCAGGAAAAGCAGAAAGCATTTTTGAGTGGAAGAGGTTATGAGTGTAATTTAGCATGACAAAAATATACAGTGCAAAAGATTTGCAAAATAATGTTTTGAAAGCATATGTAGTTACATGAAGAGAATAGGAAGGAAGGAATTTTAACATACATTGGTTTGGGAAGCATAAGAATCACCTTTGAGAATGTGAAAAAAATTGAAAGTTCATTCATACACAAATTCTACATCAAATTTTAGAGGATTTTCAAACTCATGAAAACTCAGTGTGAAGGCTCAGGTAAAACCATTACACTGAGGACAATAATATGTAAGCTACACAGTAGGCTACAACCATTCAGACTAAAGTTAGAAGACAGGGTTAGAGGAGACTGGGCTCCAGAAAAAGAAAAAAAAAATTACACAAAGGTGGTATGAGTATTAGGCTGGATAAATTTAAGAATACCATAAAGGCACATAACTATAATTTCAGAAAGTCATGGTATAACTATGAAACACATTAAACTATAAAATAATTTTAAGGAACTGACAATTTAGGAAGGGAGAATACATTTCACTTTAATGCTAAATATTTTATCCGTCTTAAAATCCAAAGTGTGACAATGAAATGAAGAAAATTGAGCACTCAAGTCTTAACTAATTTTTAATTTTTAGAATCAACACATAACGCAATCCCAGAACACTGTATAATACAGAACCAAAAGGAAGCATTTAAGAAATCTGACATCATACAAATAAAAGGACAGTAACCAAGGGTGAGGATATAAAAATAGAGAACTGTAAGTATATTATTTATGTAAAAAGGAAGTAACCCATGATACAAAAATATTAACAAAAACTATCAAACACTGGGAAGAGGAGAGAAGGTAAGTAAGGGGCAGGAAATTGAGCGACCTAAATTCTCTTTTGTGGCAAAGAACAGACATTGTCTAAAGTTGGTAAATGAAAATATAAGGGAATGAGCATATTTGTTATAGTTCTGGCAGTAACCTATAATAGTACTAAAAACGGTAGTTTCCTCTGAGAAATATGACTTGGGTGGGAAAGAGTAGATTAGAAGATACTTTTCACCCTAAATTCTTCCAGACTATTTGATTCGTCACCATGTATGTATTTATGTTCTTTTGGTAAAAATAAAAAATTTAAACCAGTTCAGGTAGGTCATCAGTGCTGACGCAATTCCCTGTCAGCATCTGAACTATTTCAATTACTTTCCAAATATATCAAAGCAAGGCTTACCTGTATCTTCTAATAAGGGGTTCTTTTATTTATTCTGTTTATTCAAGATAGAATTAAAGTCTTTGACATGTGGGAGAGACATTAACAATTGAATATTGATGATACCTTTTTAAAAGAATACTGACACTTCAGTTAACTCTCAATGTATTAAAAAATTCTTTAAATTCTGGCAAAGTCTAATTGGTCAAGCCCAAATATTCCTTCAAATTTCCATTAGAATCTATACATAGATAGATATGTTTATTCATAATGAAGTATATTGCCACAACTCCTGGTTCTGGTATTTTACAGAAACACAATTCCTTTTAAACCAAAGTCTTACTTGTTGCCCTACTACATCCCAGTCAACAGGAATTTAAACATGAGTGCATGGTTCAAGAAGGCAGACATATGAGGTATCACAGAGAAAGAGATTGTTTTTTGTTTTGTTCTGCTTCCCTTGGTGGAGGCCAGAGTGAGAGAGGAAGGAAGGGCAATAGGAGCCACTGGGAGGCATGAAAATCGATACTTAAATTATCTCAGCATTTGTTCCAGCAGGAGACATAGATCTGAAGGGGATAAATTCAAATGACATTATAGTAGTGAAACTGACAAGCCCTAAATGACCAGCTTGATGTTTTACAAAAGTCAAAGAGGGCCAGCACAGTGGCTCATGCCTGTAAGCACCACGCTTTGGGAGGCCAGGTGAAAGGATAGCTTGAAGCCAGGAGTTCAACCAGCCTGGGCTAAACAGCAAGACCCTGTCTCTACAAACAACAAAAATTAGCTGGGCATGATGGTGCCTGCCTGCAATCCTAGCTACTCAGGAGGCTGAGGCAGGAGGATTGCTAGAGCCTAGGAGTTTGAGGCTGTGAGGAGCTATGATTACACCACTGCACTCCAGCCTGGGTGACAAAGAAAAAAAAAAAGCCAAAGAGGATTCTGAAGGTTCTAATTTAATCAAATGGATGGTGATGGTTCAAGGGAGAGAACACAAAAGAGAAACAAAATGGAGGAAAATAATCACATGTTCAATATTGGATACAAATGTTGCTGTTTAATTGTAGAGTTGTCCAAACAAAGAGTAGCTGGAATTCAAACCTAGAGCACAGAAGGTAACAGATGGTATATTCACTTAGTCGAAGCTATAATTCATGCATAATTTACTGAAAGGTGGAAAAATGTCATTTAGAAATACCTGCATTTAAAGGGTAGCCAGAAGAAAAACCAGTGAAGTAGACCAAAAAGTCCAAGAGGTAATACAAATAACAGCTTCCAATCTTCAGAAGTAATTTGTCACACTCTGTACTAAGTGATTTAGGATATACTGAATGGCTCCTCAAGACTGGTATTACCATTTTAGAGATAAGAACAATGATGTCTTAAGATGGTAAATGATTCGCCCAAAACCATTCGGCTAGTAAATGGAAAGACCAAAACTCAAATTTTAGTTTTTTGACTCCAAAGTCCATCCTCTCAACCAGTATGTTACTATCGTAATGGAAGCTATGACAAGACAAGGAATGCTCTCTTAAAAACTGGCTAGAAAGGAATTACATTTCCTTACCATTTCCTTCTGACCCCTTATCAAACCACAGTGCACGTACCGAGGGCCTTCCTACACTCATCCTCAATTCTACCACCCCATCTCTAAAACACATTTATGTTTTTAGAAGCTGGGACTCTTGTTTTTTTTCTGGGTTACTTTCAGTAACATCATAAATGAGATGTATTTGCATAGCTCTACCACAAAGTATAATTTTTTCAGCTAAAATTAACTCAACTTTAAAAAATTATCAGCAAGTTAAGTCCTGATATAAATCTAATAAGACAATGTTTGAATACAAGTGGAAAGCTGGCTAAGCGTATTAAGCAAATTCATTCATCAAACATGCATTCAGTGTCTCTTACATGCTAGGCACTAGAGACAAAATGGTGTTTGAAAACAGACTCTTAACATTATGCCTCTGAATCAACTCTACTGCTGATTATGACACTTAAGAGTTGCTTTATTTTATCTTTCCTGGAGTGACTTTATAAGCTACTTAAATAAAAAAACATAATCTTTTACATAAGATCTTACAATACTGTGTTCCTTTAAAGAAGATAAAATCTACAGGATAAATATTTTTCTAACTTAGTTTGAAAACATAATTTTTAAATAATTTTATTTCGACAATGGCCTGTGTCCTAGTCTAAAATGCTTTTATCACTCTTGTGGCACTCTACTAATAATGTCCTTATTCTTAGGGACTCTAACATCTAATTCAACATATATAGGATGGTAATTAATATCACTTATTTATTGAGAGTCAAACCTAAAATTTTACACTAAAATGTATAATAAGCAAATTCCATAACACTCTTACGCCAAGTAACATTTGTACTGTTTCAAAAACAAACACAAACTACCTTTTAGATGTAAATACAACATAGGAAAAAAGAAAAAAATTAAGTTTAAAAAATTTTGGAAAAAAAAATTAGTAAGAAAAGTTTTAACATACTCCTGAACATTTGTTTTCAGAATTTCCTTGACAAAATAATTTTTACCTGTTAATAAAATAAGAAAGGAGTCTTTACTGTTTCCTTCATCCAGTAAAAGATTCCCCTCAACGTACTTGTAAAAAAATCTATGAGAAACAAATTCCGTTTGATGGTTATACTTTCAAAATAGTAAGGAGCTTTCAATTATAGATAAATTAGATACTTTCAGGTCAGAAATGCTTTGCTTAATTTAAAATTAAGTGAGGAAATCCGTTAAGACACATAACGTGGCACGTATTAGACAATAAGTGACTGCTATAAATATAAAACTGGCATGGCTTTTATTCATTTTGAATTTTAATCAGCCTGCTTTGAAGCATATGGGTATTTAGTTCAACATCACAACACAGACTGAAAAAAAAAAAAGAAATCTCATTCCTTGGTCCTAGATTTCCCCTAATCCAAAATTGGGAGTATAAAAATCTATAACTAGTCACCAGGGGGCTCAACAAAGTCCAACATCATCACTGTTGATGCCATGTTATTTATCAGTCCTGCTATCTGTCAGCAGTGCCCTCCATTGTTGTATACCAGAGAGCTATGCGCTCAAGGCTTCTAATGGGATTAAAAAGTATGGGGGCAAGGACAGTTATTAAAGAAAAAAAAAATCAACAATTTTTTGGTTGCAAAATAACATTAGCCTTTTTGTAAGAATCTATTTTAGAAACTTCCAAAAAAATATTTTGTTGAATTTTCACCAGAAATGATCGCTCATTTCCTAAGTGCCTTTTCTGAAATTGGGGACAAGTAGTATTTGTGAGACAAGAATCAAAGTAGAAATACTACTAACCTTGATCCCTGAAATAAAGTTAGCATGCTCTGTGTCACATATTTATATATAATGACCCAAAGAACAAGAAGGAAAAAAAGAAAAAAAAAGACCATGATATCAATACCATTTCTACAGTACACTTAATAGACAGAAATCTGCAACCTTCCCTATTAACCCCCAATGCTACTATCTTTTCCAGTCTTTAAACTTCTATTAACTAATTCTATTGTTTAAAAAAACAATAATAAAACCGAACTCCTCTCTTCTCATTTCCTAACCCAAGATGGCCAGGAACCTCTCACCAAAATTTAGGCAGGACCAGATCAAAACTACTATCACGGCCGGTAGCGGTGGCTCACGCCTGTAATCCTAGCACTCTGGGAGGCCAAGGCAGGAGGATTGCTCAAGGTCAGGAGTTCGAAACCAGCCTGAGCAAGAGTGAGACCTTGTCTCTACTATAAACAGAAAGAAATTAATTGGACAACTAAAAATATATAGAAAAAATTAGCCGGGCATGGTGGCACATGCCTGTAGTCCCAGCTACTTGGGAGGCTGAGGCAGGGGGATCGCTTGAGCCCAGGAGTTTGAGGTTGCTGTGAGCTAGGCTGACACCATGGCACTCTAGCCTGGGCAACAGAGTGAGAATGTGTCTAAAAAAAAAAAAAAAAAAAAAAAGATAAAATAATACAAAATTAAAGTAATTAAAAGAATGTGTTACTGGAAAAAAAGATTTGACAAATAGATTTAGAATACAATAGATAAGTTTGAAATGGACAAATGATATATATGAAATAAATGCAATGACAAAGCTCAAATATCTGAAGGGAAGGAGGATTATAAATAATCCTTATGGAAGAATAAATTATAAATTATATAAGTAATAACAAATTATAAATTGTGCTGAACCAGTAGATTAGCATATGGGAAAAGTCAAATTATATCCTCACCTCACTCTATTTCCTAAGTTAATTCTAGATTGTTTAAATAATTTGTTATAAAAAAGAAAAGGAAAACATTTTTAGAAAGGAGTTTACAAGCTAAAAAGCAATGGAGTTGAAAGGAAAATATTGATAGATTTGTCTGCATTAAAAGATGAAAATATCTGATTCATTTGATCCTTCTGGGAAGATCAAGTGAGATTAATATGTATTAAAATGCTCTGCACACTGCAATGTGGAATAATTTAAAAATATTTGGAGCCATTGATCAGAGGATATAATCTTTTCATCTGATGGTCCCAATTAAAACTCTATCCCAGTCTTCACTTGGGCATGCTAGGATTTACTTCATTAGAGCTGTTTTGTTTTAACAAAAGCATAACTGGAAATTTATTTTCTACCATATTTTTACAGCAAAGGCATTCATCACTTTTTTGAGAATGAAAGTAGTACTGAGCTAATGTATATTAATTCATTCTTTTAAACAGTTCCTGCTTGAAGACACAAGAATGCATTGGGAGTTGGAACTGTAGTCTAAGAGCTCTCTGGATTGTTGGAGAAGTTTTAATGATAGGCAGGGTGTTGTGCAGAGTGGAGACAGGGCAGAGCTACAAGGAAAGGGACTGGACTGGGTTGCATTTTCTTAGAGAAAACAGCATGAGCTTTGGAACAGGCAGATGTGAGTTGAATCCTGACTCCTCACTTAGTAATGGATATCTCTGGATCAGTTACTTCTTTGTTCTGTTCAGGGAAGGTAACAATAGCTCCTATCCTCTTTGGGTTCTCACGGGGATTAAGTCACCGTCAGAGAGGAAGTGTGGAAAGCATGGAGTCATGCCCTGTGCAGCTCCCTTCTCCTTCCTTGCCTTCCTTTTTTTGTACTCCTCCAGCCCAGTCGGCTTCAGCTCTCTGTCCAGTTTACTCAGCTCCGTTACGTTGAAAGCTTATTCGGTACTTGCTCCTAGGAGGTGCTGGAAATATAAACAAGAAAAGACATAGCTCCTGCCTGCAGGTTGTTCGCGTGTCGGGAGACATGCACACTTAAGCAAACAAGGTGACAAGATGACGAGCAAGGTTTAGTGCAATTCTGTGGGAGCTCCAAGAAGGCGGCTCCTGGGAAAACAGTCGAGGAAAGGTTATCAAAACTATGCTCTGCCGTGGGCATCCCCACCTCTGCCTCCTCTCGTCTTACTCCTCTCAGACACCTGAAACTAACAACCGACAGGGAAGGTTTTCAGCAAGAGCGGCTACAGAGCCCTTACCTGGTAGCCGTTCCGACTTCCTGAGCCTCCCGCACAAATGAGTGTCTTCCACATTCTTGACCAAATTCTTGTGCCCATCAAGCCACCTTGTCCTGGGAGGACACCACTTCAGCTTTATCCATGGATGAGAGGGGGAGCATAGCTCTGATCTCACACACATGAGAGTCTAAATTTCATATTAGTGATGTTGGGTCTACAGCCATAAAGAGGAACAAGAGGACAACATTCACTTTCTCCAAGGTGATCCCTTGGGAAGTGAAACAAGTAAGGTGAGCAGAAAACATGGGGCTGGTGGCCTTGAGGAATGACCGCTGTGGGAAGCCTGAGCTGCACAATGATTGTCTGCCGTTAACAGGTGGCTCCTTCACCCTACAGAATGGATTAGGAGCCTCAGTCTTAGGGAGTGAATCATTGTTCATGAACCTCTGGTTCTTGGGTAATTGTTTCTCCATCACTGTGGTTTGTAGGGCTGTAGATTTGCAGAGCTACAGTCTTTCTGTGGAGATGTCACTTCTATTGTTAGACAGCTCTAAGTTTGCAAATCTTTCTATACTGAACGCTAGTAGGTCTTCGTGTAATTTCTACCCACTGGCCCTTATTCTGAGTCTGATCAGCTGCCTTGTCACCCACTGGGCACTTTCTATGCATCATTTCTACTCCTCACTTCCAGCTACTTACCTCACTGGATGGATAGGCATTTTGCCTCCCATCTTGCAGAGGAGGAAACTAGGATTCAGAGAGGTTCAATAATTTGCTCAAGGTCACAGAGCCAGTAAGTTGCCCATCCAGAACTTAAGCACCTTTTTGACTCAAAGCCTATCCTTTTACCACTACCCTGTGCTATTTCTTAGAACTCTTTTTTCTGTAGTAAAATATACCTGATATAAAATTTACCATTTTAATTATTTTTAAATCTACAGTTCAGTGGCATTAAGTACATTCACATTGTGCAACCATCAGCTATCTTTTTTTTAAGCATTTAAAGACAGCAGGGCCATCCAAGTCTTTTGGTAGTTGGCCACAAGATCATTAATTTATGTGTGTGTGGGCCAGTGAATTTATAATTGGTAACAGTGGCTTCGTGAACATTTATCTGGATATGACTCAAATGCATATCTGAATTTAGGAGATTTATTTATATGTATTATCTTCTGTCAGAATGTCATAGTCTCCCAACTTCAGGAAATTAAACAAGAACATCTCACTGTTATGTGGTTAATGGCTTCCAGCTTTAATTACATTGCTAATTGATCTCAGCCTTCCAGCTTGGCATCTGGTGAAGCAGGCACACCTTGGTAGTGGCAGGCAGGTAAATACACCAGAGAGCTCATGTGGCTTACCTAATTAGATAAATTAGTGGTTGCTAAAAGCCTCAGGTGGTCCACCTTGCGGGTAGCAGGCATGCCAGATTACCAGGAAGGGTGAGTATCAGGATTTCCTGAAGTTTTCTCTTCAATAGGTTGAACATCCTTGTTTTCCCCCATAAAACATAGGTTCCAAGGCCCTTTACTGAGTGCACTGCTCTCCAGCCTGTTGACTGACATTTCTTTCCAAGCATGGCATCTGGAATGAAGCCCAGCACTCCTGCCATGATCCCAGAGCACATTTCCCTAGCTTTGGACAGCCACTTCCACCCATGCCGCCCCCTCTGGCAGCGCCTTCACGTTGCTGGCTCATAGCGAGCTTACAGTTGGTCCAAACTCCAAATCTTCATACATACTATTGTGACACCAGCCCTCCATACCAATGTCCTTGTGAACTGGCTTTTTTGACTCAAAGGTAAGACTCTATATCTGTCAAGGATGAAAAATATGTGCAGTGCTTGTGCCCAGGGACCTTCCTATCATTAGTGTCTTTTCTTCTGGGTCCTCATCTGGCCTCAGAATCCTTCCCAAAAGAACGCTTCATTTAGTCATTACCAATCATCACTCAAAGGGAGTGTTGATGCTGGTATGGTTGGTAATACAAATACAAACCTAATAGCCTTCCTTGCTTTTCGTTGATTTGTATTATGTTTTATTTTATATTTAACCCATCATGACAAAGGGTCAGTAGAGGTATGTACATTAGGGACAAGAAGACTAGGGTGATGGCCAAAGTGTTAGAGCTTGATAAAATTAATATCACGAATATTTGGAGAACTAGAGAGTTGATTGCAGCAAAAGTACAATGACTTTTATTATTTAGAAAAAGCCATCATTTTCTTATTGTCTTATTTTGTGAACAGATTATGCCACACAATTATTAGCAGAAATCATGCTTGCTCCTCCCCTCCGTGCAGCGTTTCTACTCCCGCCACTCTTCCCTACCCCTTCAGGTTGGCTTTCAATTGAAGAGAGGGAGTAGAGAAGGAAAGGCATATTGCTCTTTTCTTTCCCTCTTATTCCAAAAGACTGGTGTGGTATATGTCAGCCTTCAATTCCCTCTACTCTAAGTAAAAAAGGGTAGGGAATGGAAGGGGGAGATGCTGGGCTGTCAGCAGTTTATCTCAGTTAGGAGGGAATGGGTTGGGTTGAAGTTTGGAGTTTTGCAAAGTATCCTTGATATTGAGACTAGTCTTCCAGGTAGTAAAGGAGCCTGCAGTCTCTTGCAGCCACATACTATATCTTCATCTTTGCAAAGGGCTCTGTGGCTTGCCAGGCTCAGCAAAGCAAAGTATCTTTGACTTGATGAGTATGTAAAAAGCATATTATAGATTACAAAGCTGGACATAGAGAATTGTTATTTTAATATGCCAAACTTCAGGAACTTCAAATATCTCATCCCACAGTCGGGAGGGGTTTCCCCATGTGTCCTTGACTTGGTGCCATTCTAATGTTGATAGACAGTATTTTCAGAGCCTGGGTTCCAAGAACGCTCAGTTGTTAGATGTTCAGGTTGCTAGTCCCCTCTCCTTCCCTCTCTGATTCTGACCAATGGGGAACAAACGTAAGGAATAATAGCTGGAGAGGAAAGTGCCACTTTTTTCCTGGATAGATAAGCTCCTGATGCTCAAAGCAAACTCTGATAAAAGCTAGATTGGAGAACCAGAGTCTAGCCTGAAGTTGAAGTGCTTCCACCACTACACCCAGATCGAAGTCATTAGACTCACTTGCCTAGCCACGTGAGCGAGTGAGCAAACTGTCTTGCAGAGCAGACACAAAGTCACTTATCTAACCACCCGCATGCCAGGACTATGGGCCTGCCTCCCCCACCCAGTCGTAGGTAGGACAAGAAGAATGGCAGCCCTGCCCCACTGAGGGGTCTGCCTAGGGGTGCCACCACATAGAAGCAATAATGGAGGGGATGGTCTTTACCAAGTGGTGCTGCCCACCAGCAATGGGGGCACAGTGAGTGTGAGCTGTCACCATCAGATGATCCCCTTCCTCTGGGGAAAGTGAGTTAGGGATATGACAGTCCAGAGCATCCCATCCAATACTTCTGAGAGAGAAGAGTAGGGCAGAAAGCCCTCATCTAGTGATTGGGACTGTACTACCGTCATACCAGCATGAACACTCCTCCCTTTGAAAAGTAATGCTATTGTGCTATCCCTTGGAGGATGTCTCATCTGTGACGGAATCCAGGGACTGACGATTGGGGAAACAAATCTTAAGCTGAAAAGATGGTGGAATTTTGATTGGAGGAAAATGTCATGCCTGGAAAACTCCCCTTGGATAATCAGCCAGTCAACCCTTGGGTTATGCAAAGCAGCACCTGTGCCTGCGTGCTGATGGTGCAGATGCAGTAATGAGCCATGCTGAAACGCCAGCTGCATGCCTGGAACTTGGGGAGCCTGCTCCCTCCCCGGAGTGGGGTGGGGAGAACCAACGTAAAGAAAAACAAGCACATGAGAGGCTGGCGTGGAGGTGTGGAGGACTGAAAAGTCTATGACTACTCGGCTTGTGAAAATTGTGTTTCTGAAGCAGCATTTGTGAGGAAAACAAAACTGTTCCCAATATGAGAAATTTTCTTTTTGTGTTTTATATTGGAATGCAGTCTGGCAATGTTAAAAAACCATGGATGAATTTTGGAATTAGGCAAAGTCAGGTTTAGGGTCTGGCTCTACCACCTATGGGGGACCTTGGCCACATTACTTAACTTCTCTGGGCCTGGGTTTCCTCATTTGCAGTGAGGACAATCATAGCCACTAGTCAGGGCTGTGGTTAGAGCTATCGGAAGTAAAGTGCCTGGCCCAGAACGAATTGTGATGACGATGATGGTTTTTCTAAATGCTTTACTCTGCATCACAGTGAGTGGATTTGCAAGTTTTATTTGTGCACAACACTAAATCCAGGGAGATATTGTTTCTTTATATGGTCAGAAAAACTAGGTCAAATTTTAAAGTGGGAATTAGGAGATCATGTTCCAGATAAATCCTTTCTGATCTGTATCGGTTTTCTCAGAGAATTAGATCTCTCAAACATTTGTAGATTCATTGGAGGCTGCCTTAAATTGCCAGATGTGATTATTGTGACAGAATACTGCCCAAAGGGAAGCTTGTTGGATGTTCTGCACAACGATGACATCCCTCTCAAGTGGGGTTTCTGGCATTTGAGTGGTAGGAGACACGACCAGTGAAATTCTACAATGAAGCCCTTCTTTGAACAATGTTCCTAAGGACCTATTGCCATGTGAATGCATTATCTTGGAATGGATTATCTCAGAAATGAATGCAATATCTTGTGTTATATTTTGGGGCATGGAAGGGTAGGTCATTATATTTAGACAGGAAGGAGTGGAGGGAACAGGATTTTGAGTGAGGTTTCCCCCCCTGGTGCCTGGGGAAACCTGAGTAGAGATGCTGGCAGGAAGTCCTGTTTAGCATCAAAATGGTATAGCTACAGGCAACAGCAAATGGTCCTGTCAAGCAGTAGGCACTGGCTAGGTCTAATTAATTAGCTAACAAACACTGTGCTGGACACTGGAGGTAATAAAATCTAATAGGAAATATTCTCTGCCTTCGAGAATGTCTTGGTCTGTTGGGGAAGACAGATAAGCAGAGAGACAAAGCAGTGATAGCAGTCCTGGGATGTGTCAGGTGTGTGGGAGTAGCCTCTAGCCCAGAATGGGGATGGGGAATGGGCCGTGGTGAGCTGAGAGAGAGTAGAAATGTCCTTCTGTTTGTCTTTTTAGTAATAGTCATTCTAACTAGGGTGAGATGATAGCTCATTGTGTGTGTGTTTTTTTTTTTTTGAGACAGAGTCTCACTCTGTTGCCCGGGCTGTAGAGTGCCGTGGCATTAGCCTAGCTCACAGCAACCTCAAACTCCTGGGCTCAAGCAATCCTTCTGCCTCAGCCTCCTGAGTAGCTGGAACTACAGGCA